>JARHVA010001022.1:3132500-3405000 GCA_037957365.1 Torreya grandis | reverse complement strand
ACACATGTGAGCCATTAGAAGATAATAAACCTTCTTGTGGAGCTATTTATATGTTGGTAATAGTGGGTTTTTGATACTTCAAGGTCTCTAAGGGATGAAAAGGGTTAATGAAGTCTAAAAAAACTCTTCTAAACACCTTGAGGTTCTAAAAAAATGGGTCTTTAGTGATGGAATATATCTAAGGCCCATAAAATGGTCATTAATGATAGTCCACATGTAGTCAAGTGGTATACATGAAACCAATGAGTTTGTAGACCTACTTGAAGGTTTCCAACATAGTGTTTCAAAAAAATTACAAAGTTTAATGATATATTTAATCATTTTTTATGTAGTATTTAAGAGAATCTAATATTTAGGTCATAATGCATTAGGTTTTGATAGTGATTTATATACTTTGGAGTTGTCATGATGGCCTATATTCAATTAGTGAATATTCAACCCTCCTTCAAAACTTGAAAACATGTTTCGAAAGACCAAAATCAGTGTCAAGCCTAATTAAAGGGCTATGTAGACTAACTATAGGTATGATACATCACACTCATATGAGTAATCATATTATTTGTCAGCTTCACCATCACCTGAAGTTTCATTTATAGGCAACCAAGATGTATTAAGAGGTTCAAGATGTTATTTGTAAAGTGCATAAAAATCCCAATAATGTTATCCCATAGTCATGTCACAATACTCCCTATGTGAGCGGTAAATAGGGTATGTATATCTTATGATAATTTTGAGATCATTTAGGTGCTACAGAAGGTAAAAGAGGCATCAAAATAGTTAAACAAACCTATTTAAGAGACTTAACTACCTTGTGGAGTCTGAAAGAGAAATCTAGTGCCCTGATACTTATGATTTTCAAACTATAAATAATGATTTATCCTTACTAACATTGGTTTTCCATTATAAATTGAATAAATTTCCTCAATAGACTTAACAAAAGACATCAAGGATACTCTAAGAAGGCAAACATGCACTCAACCATACATAGGTGACTGAGTGAGGATCAGGGTAGTCTAGTAGGAAAACTTGTTGTTTGAAGAGATAATAAAACCTCTTAAAATCCTCATATCACTCACAAAAAGGAATATGAAAAGGTGGAGATCACTATCCAAGTTTTGATCATCATAACAATGGGCTTATAAAATAGTCAACAGGCTATGAGCAAGATGAGGACTAAGTGGTTAATTAGACCTTTCTTGATGAACTAGAAAACATAGATATTATTTTCTATATTAAAATAAAACTATATACTAGGTCATGATGGTTTAGATAGACTCCAATAAATTTGGAACCACTCAAGAAGGAAACTAACCTCTTGCACATAGTCAAAGAACTCAACTGTCACCTACAAGACATCATAAGGTAATGTGATATGTGGTGGATGAGTCAAGAAGAGATTAAAAATTAATATAATATAAAAATAATCCCATGTATTATTTTTACATTATTCATGTGAATTTAAGGTACTAAGGAAGGGGATGCTTACACCTACAACTCAGGCAGGCCTAATTCACCTATAGGTAGGGTCACATATAAAAGCAAATGTATAAAAAACCCTACATAGGGGTGAGGTATAAAAGTGGGAATAGTTACCTTGATTTTTTTTAAATGATATCAATACATTAATTAGGTGTTTTGGTCCTTTGAGACATCAGGGAGCCTTGACAAACTAGGCAGACCTAGTTGATTACCTATAGCCAAGTAGGCATGTAGAGTAAGGGAGAAGTATTGAACTATGCATAAGGTGAAATATAAGATTTGAAATAGGGTATATATATTTATAAATTATCTCCATTTTTACCATTGAGATGGTTTATTCCTTTGAGATACAAAGATCCTAATATCCTTGTCAAACCTATTAGGCCTAAATAGGTAATTTTAGGGAAGGTCATGAGTATGAGAGTGAAAGGTCTGATAATTGTGCAAAAAGGTGAAGTGTGAGGAGAATAGAAAAACTCTTTAATTTTTTACTAATTATATCATCCTATATTGAATCCTTTATTTCTTTGAGATAGGAAGGAGAGGGCTTAATAGCCTAATTAGGCCTATTAGGCCTAAAATTGACTTCTTAAACCTATTCATATAAATTAAAGACATATAGATGTTTGGTGGATATTTTAGTTATAAAATAATCAAATGGGGAAGTAATAAAGGCATAAAAAATGTCTATGGAATGATGAGAACCTCAAGTTGAGGAAAGAAGGTACTGAACCAAGCATTGGGGCTGCATAAGCCTGATTACTCATAAACACTAAAGAAGAGTATGTTAGGAGTAGGGTTGAAGGAATTCATATTAAAATAATGTTACCAAGTCATGATAAATATCACACGTGTTCCAAATCCATCAATAGTAGGTGAAAAATAGACTACTTAGGTCTCTAACACCAACTATTTAAACACTCAAACTAGGCATGGTAGTAATGGCACTCAAGATAGACTTACAAGAGAAAGGGATTAAGGTGGTAGTTTGGGAATCTAATAAAAAGAAAATTAGGTGATAAAATATGGAAAATGGTACTTTGGTCACATTTAATCCATAAATTTACACCTAAAAGTGACTAAGAACCCTAAAATTTAATTAGGCTTATAAGGCGTAAAACCACATTTAGGCCACATAACGCCAACCTCATTTTTGTGGCATGTATAGACCCCATACAAAAGTTTATGTGTTATAAATAAATATGAGGATTTTTTAGTATTTGAGGAATATGTTTTTTATGGAAAAAATAAATAAAGTGTCATATTTGGTCTTATCACCTTTCTTGAGATATACTACCTTAGTCTTCCTCCTTAAGCTGCTAAATCCAACAATCATCTCTCACATGACATGATGAATGAATATTAGTTATCTTAGGTGGAGTTTATTAACCCTATGTACTCACTATACATGGAGTAAAGAGTGGTATTAATGAGCCAAACTCTATAAATAATCACTAATACTACAACCTACATATAATGACTACCAAAGACCTCAAAGGACACCAAATTTAACTTAGTAATCACTATAAAATCTACATGGGAATAGGATATATTCAAAATATTTAATGGTTTTTATGGGCTAAACATCCATAGATAAATTTTTTGGGTTTGATTCTTGTACTTTATGAACCATCATAATGATGGTAAGCAACTAAAACCCTGTATAAACCCTAATAGAGACCTAATGGAATAAAACCTAAGATTTATGAACTAAAATTCATTAAATTGGTCCTATAGACTCTTGGAAATCATTTTACACTCTGAGGAGGTACCATCCATGGCACTAGTTTGTATGGACAACTATGCATACATCTTAGAAACACTATTTTGGAAAGGATTAAGGATAAATATAAGGTAAATTGCTTGGTAAAATGTTGAATATAATTTGGTATGGTATTATGAGTAATTTTTCACCCTTTAAAATCTTAAAATACTCACAATTCTTCCTAGAGAATCTTCTTCAAGTCTACACCAAATGGCTAGTCTACAAGTGTCAACGAAAGGTAACCGAATCACCTAGATGGGTAAGGTTTCATGGTGTGTACTTTATAAAATTAATAATACATAATGTGAAACACTTTTTATACCTATTACATGCTAACTAATATATTATTAATATACTATTAAAGTTTCATGGTCAATCAAAAAGCTAACATTAAGAGACTAGGCCTACTTGGTCAAATAAGAGAAAATGTTGGTTGGCGTGAGGGGATGATGAGTGAGTAATTTAAGGGTAATAAAAACCATTTAATTTCCTAATTAATGTGAGAAAACACACTTCATGTTCATAATGGAAGATGGGTAGTTTTCCAAGCCTAGTAAATATGTACAAAGGGAAGGTGGGATGCTAAATGCTCCATAGAGGCCTAATTACACCACATTTATACCTTTTAACTTATATTATTATAGTTAATTTAATTTTTTTTCATTTTTATCCTTTTCATGGAGTCAACCATGGCCAAAAATAGACATACAATGCCTAAAGGACTCATTGAAGACCTCTCACCACCAAGGCAATCCATGGAGAGATGAGGGAACTATTATGTAGGTTATAATTTCTTATTAAATTGAATGAGGATCATCCATGATATATTATCCACAATTAAATTACATTATATCTTCTCTCTTTCTCATATCATATAAATTGAGGCTCTAAGGACATTATATTCATACCTCTACTAGGTATGAAGAGATTCTACCCAATGTTTTACTTTGTCACCTCTTGAGATAATACAAGGACTATTTAAGCTTATTTGGTATTGGTTTAGTGTGTTATGATTGTTTTATTTTCAAAAGTGTCAAGTTTTTCTCCCTTTTTACTTCCATGTCTCACCTATTTTATAGTGCATGGTTCAATGTAGGTCTCATAGTGTGTGAAGGTATTAGTGGTTGAGCTTAGAGTGGAAGTATAACTGATAAGTGTCTTGAATCAGACCTTCCCTTCAGTACCCTTATTATATGATCATCTAGTACAACCTATATGTGAAACATTGATGCTTAAAATCCTTGGATATAGTGGTTTATTTCATGTATGGTTAATTAGTGTTTTTAATAAGTCAAATAGAGTGGACACATCATATTGGTTTATCACCTCTAGTAGCATAGGTTTCTTTTCATGAATTTATATATCCATTTTCACCCCAAAAAGTTAGTAGGTTTTAGTGTTTTTCACTCAATTAATGTACTAGGGGAGCTATCCCCATAAACTAGAGGTTTATCTCATCTATAAGTCAGCCATATCATTGGGCTAATCCCATGTTACCCCAAACTTCCAAAAGACTAAATAATATTTTCCTAAGGGTGTAGTTTGGTGAGTAAAAAATAATACAACTAATCCTCCATCATATTTATAACCAACCACTATTGATGATTTATCCCCACATATGCAGCCTAAACCTAGTTCTTATATTCCTAGAAAGAACAACATTTCTAATCAACCTAAGCTTCATGCTAATTTTTATTCTAAACCTTATTGGAATTTTTTGTATGAAATTAATTTTATACCCTAAAATATTTCACTCATGTAATTAGTAAAAAATTCTCCCTGTCATCAAATTTTCATTATGAAACAATTATAAGACATTGAATAACCCATTTTTAATGATTTTGAGATACCTGACCTGTCTTATAATGGTCAACCACCTATAAAAGTTCATGCCATTGACACAATTTCATATTCCAAAAAATACACCATATAATTTCCTAAATATTAAATTCCTTTTTAGGTTGATGGTCCACCACTCTTTTTTTAAACTGAAATCAATAATGCCTTAATTAGAAAAATATTGGTAGATGACTATTTGGGCATTAATGTAACCTCTCTTTGGCTCATATAAATATTATGATACTCTAAACCTTAAAAAAACTCACCCTAATTGTCATGGATATGATAAAACCAACCAAAAACCACTTGGTTATGTTTATCTTCCCCTCAAATTTAGACCCAAAATAATTTGATCTAAACTTATGGTCCTTGATCTTCCCTTATCTGATAACATGATTTTAGGATGTCTATGGACTCATTGTATGTGATATATTTCATATTTTAGTATCCAATGTATGAAATTTATCCATTATGGAAAAATTTATAAACATGAAGTGTATCCAAACCCTTAGAGCATCCAACTTCCAAATACTAAATCGTAATACTACATTCGTATAATTGATAATAGTAATAGTCCTCCTATATCTGAATTTATCAATATGCATTATGATTTATGTGTCCCTATTTTATAATTTGAATATTACGAACCCAATTAATTTTAAAACATTTTTAATACAAATTTATTACCTCCATATATATTGGAATGGTTTCTTCTTTGTTTGGTTCTATGAGATCATGCAATTCATTTAATTGATAATATTTTTGATAGTCATCCCCCATGAAACACATATGAAGTTTATTACATGGAATATGATATATCTTATAATGAAAATTAAGTATAAAAACTCTTTCAATATCCTTTATATGTGTCTCTTCCTACTTCTAGAAACATAGGTGTATCTACTATTGATACCCTTATTGAAACTATTACATGTCTCTCCATCTTTTAACGATGACTACATCATGACTCAATCTTAATCACACGATTTAGGTGTAATGAATTATAAAAGTAGATAATATAAAATACATTCCTTTAATAATTATGTTAATGCTATTTATATACTATCCAATATCGAGTCTGAACCTAGAGGTTATTTACTTGAACTAATCCACCCTAAAATATAATCCATGGGTTGTCGAACAAATATTTAAACCTAAAACATATAATATTGTTGATCAAACTAGTATACTTAAATCCTATTATTTTTATATAAATATTGGTGACTGGATTGATAATTTTCCCATTATTCTCATATTTTTTATGGTGTCAACCAACTTGATATAGTTCAATTATCAGTCGCTAACTACATCAACATGACCAAAACCTTATTAATATAATTCTTTTTTATTCATAAATTCTATTAGTTTGTCTCAATATCTTTGACATAATTAACCATGCTATTATTTTTTCATCACTTTCATAAGTTTATTATAATACCATTATATCTTACTATAATGATCAACCAATATAGTCAAAATAGAATCTACATCTTCTACTCAACCTCCCAACATTACCTTAGATGCTAAGGCCACTACTGTAAGACAAATAAATTATGAGTTTGAAAACCAAGGTAATAAAATTATAGATGTTTAATTATATGTGGAATAATATGGACCTATACCCATATTTCCTAGTGTTGAATATATTTTATAAATACTCCATGATGACAAGCCTCAATTTCACTGCCAAATCACAAGCATGACCATTTAAAAAAAAGATATCATCACTTAACTAATTTTTTTTTGTAATTGATCCCAAATCACATCCCATATCTAATATTCGTATAGATCCATATCATTTACAATATGGAAATGTTATGATTGTTGATGAAATTATTGCAATTATTTATGGTACCACAGACACTCATAGACCTATTCTTGTCTCTAAATTATTTCATCAAGAAGAAAGTGATAATTATAGTCTCTTAGTTGAAAATTACCATTAATATATTTATTGGTCATATTAATACATGAATATTATACATCTTAGTAGTATTTTTCATAACATCATCACCTATCTTGATGAAAAACATGTGTGTCAAAAGAAATGTAATTTCCATCCTAATATCTATAAGGCCCCATTTTGCATAGTGCTTATCTTTGAAAAAGATTACTATGAAATTATGAATAATATGTTTTAATTATTTATTTATGTTATTAAGTCACATACAACTGAGGTGTGAAAATATCTATGAAGTCTTTTCATGTGTTGGGAACCATGAGAAATAACTATTATCAATCTTTCTTGATTGCTTACTTATTAAAAAATGTTGCTTACATTTCTTTATGCAATGTCACTTTATGAAATTTGATTATGGCTATGAGATATATTAACTTAAATCATGTTCACTAATTGATTATAATATTATGAAATATAAACTAATTATGTATTAATCATATGAAATTATCTATGTAGATGTTGATATTACATGAATGACTAGCTATGGTTAATTAATTAAAATTACATTCTTTGAATAAATTATGTAGATTTAGATATTAGGTTAGAGGAATTTGATGTGTGCATCGAGTGTGCAAGAACAAGAAAAAGAAAAATTTATGAAAGAGACTACACAAAACATGGTTATATAAATAATTAGTTTTACCCTTAAACCCTTATGAAACTCTAGCTAAGTAATCAATTGCCTAATCTGCCATCTTTGTAGATGTAGTGTATATTTTAGGAAGCTATCCTTTGAGATTGGTTGGGGAAACTTGGTGTCTTATGATTGTCTTGATATTATCTACAATGGATGTTTGATAGATCTTCCATTGATTTCCTTAGACTAGACTCCAATGGGAAAAGAGGTAAGTGAATCTATGAATCAACCATAGGTGATTGTAAGAGTTTCTATTCACCTTAATTAAACATGGAAAATAACATCCCTTAAAGAGGTGTGGGTTGAAAAGTGGTCGATGACTGGTTGATTTTGGAATGAATATTTCATAGTAGTTAAACTCCATGAGTTTATGACATCTACCAATTTTAAAGTAGCTAGCTTATACTTAAGATAGAAGAAAATAGGGATAATTGGTCAGAAGAACCTAACCTTAGACTACTAAAGGATAACACATATGTGGCCTTGGATTAGATAGGTGAGATGTATATTAAAATATGTTTTTATATTATTTCCTTGGAATAAAATGAGTATGTTTTATATTTATTTTTTTGATTTTAGGAGAATAAGACCACTTGGCTTATTTTACCAATTTTTATTGGTTTCCCATGGTTTTTCATTGGATTCCATGTAGTGTTTGTCTTTTAAGGTCCTTGGAGAGGTTTTTAATCCTTAGTTAAATGAAATGATTTCTTATTT
This sequence comes from Torreya grandis, assembly GCA_037957365.1. Lineage (NCBI taxonomy): Eukaryota > Viridiplantae > Streptophyta > Pinopsida > Cupressales > Taxaceae > Torreya > Torreya grandis. The sequence continues at coordinate 3,396,603 of JARHVA010001022.1, read as the reverse complement.
ATTGTATTAATATATTAATGTTATTTTCACATAAGGTGATGGTTATTTGTGAATACCTTTTTCATTATAGTATCAATCCAAAGTCTTCTTGTGATGGGCATCATAGAAGGTTGTTTGACCCTCCCATGAATGTAATTATGGTAATGCATTGAAGTCCTCCAATTTTGGGGATGGTATAAGGTTGTTCAACTCTCTAATGACCATTAGAATAAATTATTATGGTGAGGTATCCTATTTCTACTCCAATCAATTGGTAGGTATTATTATGTTGTGAAATATTGCTTGACATTTTAATATTTTGAAATACTTAGTTTCACTTAAATGATCATTTGAATGATTATTTTCTTTATATATAGTATAGAAAGAATCTCTAGGTAATAAATGAGAATAATATTATAGGTGGTGCATGGTCATTTCCTTGGGTTAAGATACCCTAGCTTAGATATCCACCCTTTCCTTTACTAAGTGATCTAAACATACTTAATGTTGGGAGTCACTTAGGGGTGTCTAGAACATCAACTTAATGATGAAAAAAGGTTGGGTGGTGATCCTTCCTTCTTATGGTTAGTATATTTTTAGGAGGAAATGAGGAGAATTATTGTATACCAATTGGTCATCCATTATATATGTAAAGATATGAGATGTGCTATAGATTATGTAAGTAACCAAATGACATATCATGTATTTTTAATGTTATTTAGAAACAAGCCTACTTTTATTCATTTGACAAAAGACAAATGTTGTATAATGACTCAGTTGTAGGTAAATAATTCTATAATATTTTTGTTGAATCTCCTTAATAAACTAAGATGAGATTGATTAAGGATGATTGGTTTATAGGACCTTGGAAAGGATCCTAGATGTGTAAAAAAATTTAGCCTTTATGGCTAATTGAAAAAATTGATAGATTGATTATCTTCCTTATATCCTTTTATGAGAAGCCTATCAATTGAGAATTGTGTCTTTATTTTGATTTGTATGTAATATGATTTAAGCGATTATACTTATCTTATTGAGTATAACCCAAATAAACAACTATGAGAGTGTTATTAAGAGCAAAATTTTAGTTTGTTTTCTTAATCAAAATATGATGAGTAAATAAAATTGAACTTATACCCAAGTAGAACTTGTTTGATAGATATTTTGTTGGCTAGTAAAAGATACATAGGTATTCATAAGATTAAATCCCCTTCATTTAATGTTGAATCTCTCATATGATTATGTTTGTCTACTCTAACTATTTACACTTTCTATTTTTTTACAATTTAAATAAATTATGCACAAGATATACACAAGTTATCTTATTTTCAAGTATTATTTTAATCATAAAGTTTATGAACCATAATGTAATGATTTTGTAGCAAGCAGCTAATTCAAAAATTATTCAAATAAATTTTTAGAATGTGGAGAATGAAGAGATTAGAATCAGTGAAAAAGAAAGAAATTAACCTTTACAATAAGTAGTTTTTGTAGAGCTTATTGTATCCATACAAATAGATAAACATATATGATATGATAATTATTTTTAGAAATTGATTAAGAAAGATTTGAACTCATATTTATATTAATTTATAACATAAATTTTACCATTTCAATCCTCATATAATGCACCAAAAAATCTTCTTAGATGTAAATTTCCTCAAAAATCAACTTTCTTCTTACTCACTTTGAACAAAGTGCATAAAAAAATACAAAAATCTAAATGAAAAGTTTTATATTGCTTAAAATTTCTTGTAAAATAGTTATAATCATTTTCTAAAAATTAACCTCCTTTGTATATAGGTCTTTTCCCATATTTATACACTTTTAGACAACAAATACAATTAGGAGACAACTCCTTATATTCCTCATATGCTATGTTAAATTATAAAAACTATTGGGAGATGCCTTTCTATAATTTCTCATGTATGGTGTGAAATCACTGATGACATGTATCTCTTCTTAGTTTTACTTTTTGAATCTAATACAACTTCCTTTCATGTTACGTAGAGCTCACTTAAGTAATTTATTTTTACAAAATGACTTTAAGTAATGACATCTATCTAAGTTACTCGAGTCTTTAATTATATAAAGAAAATTACTTATAAGTAAGTAATTAAAACAAAATTACTTCAAATACATTCCTCAAGTCATTTAAAGAAAATAGAATAAGTTGAGAAGAGAAGTAATAGTTAATCACTCTAATTCATGAACTTTTTTTTGCACTTTTCCCTATAGTTGATGTATTGTGACATCATAAATTAAATACTTGCATCATTTAACTTGGAAATTGATTTCTTTTATATTTCAAATCTTAGCAATTCCCCTTTTAGCTTCTTGCAGTAACCTTTCACCCTCTCAAGATTGGGTTCTAGCCTTTTGACTTGTTGTTGTCTTTTTATTAACTCCTTTATTGATTTTTCTATGAATGGATTTGTGGCATTTTCAATTACTTGCTTAAATTTTTTATGTAATTTCTCATGTGTCCTTGAAATTTATTCATACCAAACATTCATGAGGTAGCAGACGCAATCCTCTAGATCTATTTTTACATTGTGAGCATCTTCTTCCAAAGTCCATTTTTTCAAACATTTCTCCAAAAATACACATGCATAAAGATATGATGTGTTCCTATTAATTTTTTTCATCACTAATCCCTCTAGAACAATATTTTATTCAATAAAAATATTTTCACTTAAGGCATTTATTCATTGAAGGCTATCTTGTTACAATTCAGATATTCATTTTTACATCTAATCTCCTTCATTATTGTCTTCAACTATGTCAATTTATTCTCAATATCAGCTAAAGTGTTTGGGACCTTAGGAATCCATTTTTGTGTAGTTTGTATGATTTTCTCTATCCATTTATCAAATATTTTGGCCTTATCACCAATTTCCTCTACCTAAGTTATTATTTTTTGATCAAATACATCTCCTAAAAGTAATGGCTATTAGGGATCAAATCTTGCCACTTTGACAATTATTTCACATATCTTAGAAATTTACTCCTTTAGTTTGGCTTTATCAGCCTTTTCTTAGTCAAGATTATAAAAGAGAGTATTGATAAGGGTCTACGTTCCTTACTTCAATCCTTATATATTAAATTCCCCTAGGGATACCTTTGTAATTACCATGTCTTCTTCAGTGATTTCATGCTTATGATTACCTTATGGAGGAACTAATATTTTTACAAATTTTTTACTTGAAGGCTCAATTATCAATTTTGAAGTCAATTTAGCACTCTTGGGATTTTTACCCTTACAATCAAGAATTTTTAAGAGTTATAAGTCTATCTCTTCCAAATTTATTTCTTATTTTCACTTAGGAGCTATTTGTAATTCCAACCATGAAGAGAAATTTTTACTAGTTGAAGTATTTAAATGTATCACCATTTTTTGTTAATTATCTCTCACCACCATCTCTTGATTAGGAACTTATTCTATAACCAAAATATCTTTTATTTGAATAACTTTGGAATCTATTTGTTGATCTTTCTCATTATTTACCTACTTGTCAATAGTTTTCTTTATTTTATTCTCTAGGGGTTCTTTTCTTAGGTTTAATTGATTTGTATTGATGTGATATTTCTTGATATGAGGTCACTTCTCTGGTATTTATTAGCATTATTTTTTAATTTCAAATTATTCTTGGGCTCTTTACTACTTTCTCCTTGCATTGATGTCCTCTTTTGACTTACTTGGCCAATTTAAATCATATATGGCTCCTTCCTGTAGTATCTCTTACTAATAAGCCATGTTGAATTCATATCAAGAACCATTGAATTTATTTCATCAAGTCTTTACTTGATTCTTCTTATAGTCAATTTCTAGAAGTGGATCACTATCTCCTTCCATGACATGAATAGAATTATGAATTACTTGTCTATCATCTTCCATGTCTTTAGGAATTGTAGCCAATAAAATGAGTGAATTTTATAAAAAAATAATCCTATTTTTATCTTTTCTCACTTTAAATTCATCTCTGTAATCAATCTATAAGTCCTCAAGTAAAGGGATATGCATATATTCCATAGAAACTATGTTTTGTGCTATGCCTCTGTGATCAAAAATTTCTCTAGGCTCAAAATGTGATTGGTTATAGTTATGATACATATATATTTTTACATTATTGGACTTAAAAATAATTTTAAAAATATATTGGCCAATAATAATAGGAAAACTAACTAAAGAATGATGTACTTTTGACTGAAGATCAAGTAATTCCAATAGTTTTATACATAGTCCCATTAGAATCCATTTATCACTAGGATACCTTGGAAATTTTATTGGTGTCCCTATGAAACCACCAAATTTTATATATGATAAATTCAAGAAATGAATAAAAATACACCCAAAATGAGAAACTACCTCTCAAGATGCATCAGATACTCTTTTGGCCTTCAAAGAAACATTCAATTTACAAATGAATTCATAAAATAATGCATAATTTACCATTTTATAGTGCTTGAAGTATTAAAAAAGATTTAATTAAGGGTAATATTCATATATGGGCTTAGTTTCCAATATCCCTATTATAGTAAGCCTAAAAAAGGCTCCATTAGATGTTGTAACATATACTAAATATGAAGTCATTTTGAAGTCAAGAGTTTTCAATATGTTACTCAATTTTTTATCAATGTTGTCACTTATCATTCTTAACCATTCAATCATATTATAAATCCTATTGACATTAATAGCTTTTATGTAGGCATGTATCTAGGTGGAAAATCCCTTGGCATTTTTCTCTCCATTTATTCTACACAACAACTGTATGATGTCATCACCTTCTTAGACCAAGTCAAACCTAATTATTTTATTTGGAAACCTTGAGGGTTACTTTTGTTCCTTTAGATAATTTGTATTCATTATCTTGATACAATCTAGTATTTTACTCTCCTAGAGATGTTTAGCTTCTTTCATTGATAAATCTATCACTTTATGTCTTGCTAGGATCTTCAAATAGTAGTCAAAATACTAAACATCTAATATGAACACCACATTGCCTACAATATCTTTTACTTTTGTAGTGAGAGAATCGTAATACTTAACACATTTTAGAACAAATTTAGGTAGTTGTACAGAGCTTGGGAAAGTTGAATCTTACAATATTCCACTATTTGTCATTGCTTGTATGAGTGTTTTTTTAGACTATAGCCCTAGACCATTACAATAAATTAGTTATGTAAACATGTCCCATGTCAGTGGCATTGATTTTAGATAATTTGGATGCAATGAAAGACTCAATGGGATATCCCTTATATTCATACTTCATCCCTAATTCTTTTGACTTCTCAACTCTCTTTGATTTTGTCTTTCATTTCCTACTTGGCCTTGGAGCTTATTCAAGTGAAAGCTCAGGAACTTCTTCTATCAAAGTTTCTTCTTCTTCTATAAATGACATTTATTGTGTTTAACATTGGAAAGACTTGGTAAATGCTCTTGAAAACTCAGTAATTGTCCCTACTTGTTTAGAAAAGGTTGAATAACTAATTTAATTTGTTGTCTTGAGTAATAATTCTTACCAAGATGTAGGTATTAGGAACTTATAAAAGTAGTAAACCTTGAAAATGAAAAGAAACTCAATCTAAATAATAAGGTGTCATAATTCTGGGAAGGTCTAGGTATTTCTCAAGTATTCGAGGTTGAAAAATCCAAGTGAGTGATAGGCATTTATAAATTCAAGTTTATTTGGGCATGTTACAAGGGTTGGAAAACCTGATGAAGTAGAAGTCATAGGTAATCAAAACTCTAGGAAATTAAGTACTAACTAAAAATCCAAGTAGGTAGTGCCCCTTGGAAACTTCAAGTTTCTTGAGACAAATTGTTTAGGTTAGAGACTATAAGTAATTAACAAGATATAATGAGTCTAGGTAGATAATCTAGGTCAACTACTAAGTTTTTATAGAAAAATTCTATCTTTTGGGATTTTGCTTAAGATTTTTCATATGCAAAGTATTTCTAAATAATTTTACAAGGTTTTAATCAACACTATGCAAGCAAAAATGACCTACAATTGTAAGTAAAATAAGAAATGATAGAAAAAACTTTCAAAGAGATGCATGAAATTTTAATAGAGAAAAATAAATATAAACTCAGAAAAGGATCATGAAAATAAAGGGGAAACAATCTAAATACCTCAATTGCTAATGGGTTGTGAATATTTTACACTAAAATCACTCCAGAATCTCAAGTAATGTCACTTGGGATTCGTAGGGGAAAAAATTTGGTTAGATAATATGAAAGCCAAGTGGAAAATGAGGTGGAATTTTTAATATTTATATTAACCTATGCATTAATGACATGTAAGTGACATGTGTGAGGAAATCCATGTAATTTTTTTTTATGACTATCAAGTTTCATGAATTACTTCGCTAATTCGATTTATGAGGTCAAGTAACTCTATAACCCTAATTTGGTCTAAGATTATAAAGACTTCAAACTTGTGAAACTTTATTTATTTTACTTATCAAGTGGATTAATGTAACTTAGAAATCCCGAGTAGTTCTAATTATTTCTTTACTAGTTTACAAATCTAGTTTTCTCAACTTTTGAGAAGTAAATTCATTTCAAAATTCTAATTTAAACTAGATGGTGTAAATAAGGTTTCAGAAGACAAATTCACATTTATTTAATAATTAAAGTAACCTATATAACTTGAGTTGGCTTAGAAATGAGCCTAAACACTTAGTTTTTTAAATTTCTTGGAAATATGGACAAATGGGTTTTATGATAATGACCCAAGTGGACAATTTCTAACCTTCTAGATTAATTTGAAGTAATTGGTAATGAAAGAAATGACAATGAAAATTACTAAATATTAATCTTATTTAAGAGACTAAGTTTTGACAAGGATAACTAACTCATATAAGATAAAAGACAAAAAATTCAATTGGGGTAACCCAAAATTTTCAATTGTTAAATTTTGGAGACACCAACTGGTTCCAATTGGGGACATCTTTATTTTTATCACAAAGAATAAAACAAGGATGAGATCCTAGTATCTCTAGTTTTTATTCTTATCTATTGGGTATGTACTCATTAAAAATCAATCATGAAAAACATCAAAATAAACAAACAAACAAAAGAAAAACTAAGGTTTTATTTATATACATATAGGTGTTACCTTGCTACTCAGTTCTTGTAAATTTTCAAGTGCTGCTCATTACAAGGTAGTGGAATTTTAATTCCAGCCTAATAAGTTAAGATGAAGCTATATTTTATATTAATATTCTTTATCATGAAAGGTCATTTCCATAGTGAATCAAATTTGTTGCACATCCCTTTTGGTTCATTTCATTTATCCGACCATAGTACCAAGTCACCAACTTTAAACTTTCTTTCTTTAGCCTTTTTGTCAAAAAATCTCTTTACTTTCATTTGATGATCAAATAATCAATCAACAAATTGAGTATAAACTTCTTGTGTTTAAGATAAGAACATAATCCTTTTGTCAAGTGAATCTTGATAAATTGCAACTTCAATTGCCTTAGATAGTTTTAAAGTAGATAAATCTATGGTGATGGGTATTTTAGAATTTGTTCCATACAAAATTGAAATGGTGACATGCTAATGGATTTCTTTGGAGTGATTCTATCAGCCCATAATGCATCAAATAGCTTCTTGTGTTAGGTACATTGATTATCATCCACTATATTATGAATGATAGTCATCAAGTTCTTGTTACTTGATTTAGATTGGCCATTCCCTTAAGGATAGTAATTTGAAGAGTGGACCAATTTTATTCCATATAAATAAAAAAATGATCTATTTTAGTTAAATAAAAGTTATTTACATTATCTTTTACTATCTTGTGAGGAACACCAAACCTCACTATAATGTTTTCCTTAATCAAATCACATACAAATTTAGAAGTGGATTTCTTGACAAGAATGTCTTATGCCCACTTATTGAAGTAATAAATGGTGTTTAAGAAATAAAAATGGTTTTTAATTAAAGAGGGATTCAACATGCCAATAAAATCTATGCCCCATTGGTGGAATGATTCATTGATTATGACTAGTTTTAAAGGCAATGCTAGTAACTTTAGACATCCCATAAAATGTTGACATGTTTGACATTTAGAAACCCAATCTAGACTATCCAAGAAAAGAGTGGGCCAATAGCACCTTTGTCATAGGATTTTATATGTTATAACTCATGCTAAAAAGTGACCTCCACATGTTCTATCATGAAACTATTCTAGTAGTCTCTTTTGTTATTCTTTATCCATGTAATGGAGGAAGACACCATCAAATCCTCTTTTATACAAACCATTATCTCAAAGGACAAAATAATTTGACTTTATCTTGATGATAAATTTTTCCTTATGTGTAAGATGAGATGGATATTATACATAAGTTAGGAAGAAATCAATCTTACTATACCATTCATCAACAAGATCAACAAAAAGAACCATGGACAAATTTTTATTTGAATCATCTTGAAGCAAAGATACCATCATATCTGTGTCATGTATTTTATTTTTTATAATTAATTGGCACAAGCCTCTTCCTCTTACTTGCTTTGTTGGTTTGATATCAAGATAAAACTCTTAAACCTTAACTACCTAGTCACCTCTTAGTAATCCTAGCTCTCTGTTGTGTTAAAATAAATTTGACTATAGTGTTAGGTACATATACTTTAGTATGTGAAGATAAGATATAGTTCATGAAGGCTTTGCATTCTTTGACTATAAAAAAGGCATTATTTTCAATCTATGTATACTTTAGTTCATAAATTTTCAATGGCTAGCTCATAAAAGCTATTGGAGATTCAATACCTTTGTCATTGTTTTGTAGAAGTATGGCTGAGATGGTATGTTTAGAAAAATAACAATAGAGAATGAATTACTTATTAAAATATAGAGAAACCAACACTATATCTTGAGATATGGCTACTTTAATCTTTTAAAATTCCATCTTACCTTCAACATTCCACATGAATTCTTGCTTCTTTTTCATCATATCAGAATTGTCGTGAGTTAACTTAGCAAAGTCAAGAATGAACCTCATAAGTTAACCTTACCAAAGAATGAATGTACCCCTTTTTAGATGTAGGCATAAATATACTTTGAATGGCTTTCACTCTTTCTATATTAATCTTCACTCCTTCCTTTTAGATGATGTGACTAAGAAGTTTCCATTTAGTCATAGAAATTTTTGATTTTTTAGGATTTCAATTGATCCCATGTTTCCTGCACTAGATGAGAATCTCTTCTAAATTAGCCAAATGACTACCTCTTTTCTTGGAAAAGACTATCATGTCATCAAGATTTACAACTATAATCTTGTTCCTTATATGTGCAAATACTAATCCATAACTCATTGAAAATTTTCTCCAACATTAATAAGCCCAAAGGACATCTTTTGATAGGCAAATATCCCCTCTAGTGTTGTGAAATCCATCTTGTATTGATATTATTTTACCACTTTTATTCTAGATTATATCCTTAAAATCCATCTAACATGGACAACATTTATGAGCCTATAATTACTTGCAAGGTATGATCCATAATAGGCAATGGATAGTTATCCTTCAAAGAACCTTGAATAAGATTATAGAAATCAACACACAAATGTATTTATCCATTCTCCTTTCTTACTAGGATAATGTTAGTTAACCATGTTGAATGATGAATGGGATAAATAATCTTAGCATCAAGTAGTTTCCATATTTTATCAAAGATAGTACCTGTGATTGTTGGGTTATGATGGTGAAGATTTTGCCTAAAAGGTTTTGCCTTAGTTGAAGTGGAATGTAATGTTGTACTTATTTTGGCTAAAAGGTCTTTAGGTCTTTGTAATAATATGCAAACACATCGATATATTTCCTAAATTTTTTAATGAATGCTTCTTTTTCCTCTTGGGAATAACATTTTCCAATGTTGACCATCTTGGGTTCTTCCTCAGTACCCAAATTAACTTGGTGTACTTTTAGAGAATAACTCTCACCATACTCTTTCTTTTTCTTTAGAAACTGATCATGTTTATCAAAAATTTATTCTAGAGAAACCAACCCTTTAGGGATTTTATTTCACTTCAATTGAATCACATTTTTATTATCATCATTATCAAGGTCAGTATTACCTATTATTTTCTAGCATGGATGTAAACTAATTCCTTTAAAATATAGTTCTTCAAAAATATTTTGTTGCTTGAAGAAATTAGATATATGCTTATCATCATTAAAGACCTACCACTAATTGACATTGTCTAGAACCATTGGATGGAAAACCATCTCTAATCTATATTCACCTTCTTGAAAAAGTGTAGGTTGGTTATTTAGCATGAGCAAATCTATAGGAACCGAAAGATAATCAACTCTAAAGTTATGATCATGAGGGAAAAAAATGATTGAAAAGGCTAATAAATAAAGTGTTTCACTCAGAACTCAATCATGGTAGTGCCTTAGCTTATCCTTATTAATTTGGTATGGGCCATGAATTTGCCTTACAATCAACTCAACATCTCCTTGTGCTTCTAGAAGTCTCACTCCATTTTCTTTTGCTTGTTACAGTCCTAACAATAGTGCTTCATATTATGATGTATTTTTGGTTTTTTTAAACTTTTAATTGTAATAATAAGGATATACCTTACCATCAAGTGATATCAATCAAACCCCAACACAAAAAAATAATAACTACCATCAAATTATAGCATTCATATTTTCTCTTCTTATTCTTGTGTCTCTAGTTCTTCTGTGACCTTGCCCAGTTCAAGGTAATAGACTCCATGATTTGATTTTTCAAAAAGAATATGTGATCTTGCATTATGTTACTTGAAAACTATATTCTTATCTTTCATCTCAGGTTCAAGTTTATGATGTATACCTTTGATTGGAATATGAGCACAAGAATAATCCATATTGATTTCTCTTCTAAGATCTTTGTATAATTTTTTAATCAAAAACATTCCATAGAAAACATGAATATTTGCTACCAAAATTGTCATTTTAAGCCTCTTATCTAGAAAAGCTACTAGAATAGCTTGAAAATATTTGATTTGTCTAATCAAGGGAACCTATATTTCCATTGAGTAACTCTCCCTATTGACTTAGTTAGAGTGAGGCCAAGAGGATCAGCTATTTTATCTTGAATGACATTATCATAATCTCTAGAATCCAAGATATAATTACTCAACTTGAACCTGTTGATTAAGAGAGATAGATTGAACATCTATATTATTTTGTATGTGGAAGTAGATGTGGGAGAGGTATTTGTAGCATTTTTGTAAAAATAGCTATATTTGGTAGTAGGAAAGATATCATTTTGAATCATTATTTGTATTATTAGACCCTTTACTTTGAACATACTTAACTATTCTATTCAACTGATCTAGATAGGACCTCAAGTATTCAGCTTCTGATATTTGAAGATTTGTTTTCATGATGTGGTAAATAATGTTAAAAGAAGGTATGGATATAAATAAATTAGGATTATCTTCAAAAGTATGAGTCATAGGATTATGAGGATGATAAGAAGAAGATGTTTCAAATTATCTTTTGGAGCAAGAGAAGTAGGAAAAGGACTACTTCTTTAGAGAATGCTAACATCTGACCTAGAGTTTTCTTTCTCTTTCCCTTATTCCTTAGAATATTTTTCACCAACTTGCTAACTTTGTGATCTTATAAATACTATAAAAGAATGATTATGATCATCTTTAATCATTTATTAAAAATCACTTATTGATTCATATTCAAGGTAACCTATATTGGAGTCACTAGTAAGATATACAAAATCATCTTCATTAGTAAATATTTGATCAAGATCAACAGCCATATGATATTATTCATTCATTTCAACATGTTTTTTTAGATCATCTTCAATTACTAGTCTTGTGGAGGTTTAACAATATGATTTTGGTTTTGATTATTAAAATTATGTGTAGGTGCATTTTTGATAGGAGCAAAATTAACATCTTAAGCAATTTGTCTTTTAACTTGCAACAAGTCATTAGCCAATTTATACAACAGGGGATCAATAGTGGTTTGTAATGTAGTTGAAGTGAAACCATCAACCTTGGAAGTTTTTTTCTTAATATTTTTATCCATAATAAGGCCATCTTCAACCTTTGTAGCAATGTTCTGAGCTATTGCTAAATTAGTAAGATGTGCTTTATGTATATGATAGATCACTTATGTTAAATAATCATTGATCAAAAATCACTTCTAGTTATCACCAATGGGTTGAGTAGCCTGAGGTATTCTATAGATTAGTGTGTTAAATTTAGAAATTAAATCTTGCATGTGCTCATGTGGTTCTTTTTTAAGCTAAGTTAATTGGGTGAGCAATATGTGTAAGTCTTTATCAACTTTAAACATTTTTTCAAATTGTTCATGCATAGTGGCCCAATTGCTTATGGTACTAGGATCTAAATGGTAGAACCATCCTAAGGCTAAATCATGTAAGGTTTAAATGAAGAGTCTGACTGACACATCTTCATACTCAACACCAATCACTCTACAGGCTACAAATAAAGTAGCTAAGAGATCATTTGGACTTTATTTTCCATCCCTTCTGAACTAAGAAAAGTTATTTCTTGACCCCTTAGGCAAGTCATGGAGAGGAGGGGTTAAATTCAATTGGCCAATTGCTGACCCCAAGGGATAGGAAGTTATTATTTCATTCTTCTAGGAATAAGGAATTGAGGATTAGTAGGTTGGATTATTCCTAAAGAACTATGTTGTAGCTAATTCATATGAATTTGTAATTGTCTAAAAGTCAAAATACTTTCTCTTCTTGTTATAGTTTGGGGAGGAGAGTTGATATTAAAGTGTTCTTATAGTTGAAAGAAGTCATCAGTTTAGCCTTTAGCTCTTCTTTCCTTAGTGAAGGGTCAATTTGATAGATTGAAGCACTTATGATTCTCTTAAGTATTTGTCTAAGTTACCTCATGTTTATAAACAAAGACCTGGTAAGTAATTAATTGACATGCAACAAGTTAAGATAAAAAAGTGTTTTTTGTGACATGTAGCAACTCAAGATGAGAAAATCATTTATTTTATATGAGTAAATATATCTTCATAAGGCATGCATTTCTAAGCACAAATGTGAATTTATTTTTCATGCATCTTCTTACACAGTAGTGTGGAAAACTTATAATTTTAGATAACTAACAACCAGTCTGTATCTAAATTACTCTTGTGTGGATAGTCTAATTTAACTCTGGTTAAGTTCATTTTCCCTATTGAATCCACCAAAAATTGTTGTCTAGATATTTTTTACGATAAAAAAATATATCTAGGCATTCATAGGATTAAATCTACTTCATTTAATGGTGAAGCTCTCATATGCTTATGTTTATCTACTCTAACTATTCATAATTTTAGTTTTTTACAGTTTATATAACCTATGCATAGGATATACACAAGTTATCTTATTCTTATGTGCTATTTTAATCATAAAGTTTATGTACCATAAAAAATGATTTTGCATCAAGTAAGTAGTTGATTCAATAATTATGAAAAGAAATTCTTAGAATGTGAATAATGAAAAGACTAGAATCGGTGAAAAATAAAGAACCTATACTTCACAACAAGTGGTTTCTATAGATCTTATTGTATCCATACAAATAGATAAACATATAAGATATGATCATTCTTTTTAGTAAATGATTAAGAAAGATTTGAAATCATATCTAGATTAAATGATAACACAAAGTTTACCATTTTAATCCTCATAGACTGCACCAAAAAAACTCCTTAGATGAAAGTTCCTTAGAAATCAACTTTCTTCTTATTCACTTTAAACAAATTTCATACCAAAAACATACAAAAATCTAAACACAAAGTTCTAGATTGATTAAACTTTCTTGTAAAATAATTATAATTGCTTTCCAAAACTTACCCCTATCTATATGCAAGTTTTTTCCTATATTTATACACTTTTAGATAACAAATATAGTTAAGAGACAACTCCTTAAATTCCCCATGTGCTAAATTAAATTATAAAAACCATTTAAAGACATCTTCCTTGAATTTATCATGTATGGTGTGAAAGGGCTGATGACATGTAGTTATTCTCAGTTTTACTATCTAGATCAAATACAACTTGCACATTTTTCATAGCTTTCTGAAGTAATTTGTTTTTACAAAATGACTTCAAGTAATGACATCTAGCTTAGTTATTTGAGTCTTTCATTATATAAAACAACCTACTTATAAGTAACTAATTTAAAAAAATTACTTCAAATACATTCCTCAAGTCATTTGAATAAAATAGAATTAGTTGAGAAGAGAAGTAATAGTTAATCACTCTAATTCATGAACTTATTTTATGTACTTTTCCCTATAGTTGATTTATTGTGACATAATAAACTAAATAGCTACATCTCTGACTCGGTAACTAATTTTTTTTAATCAAATATTAATAGTTCCCTTTCTAACTTCTTGAAATAACCTTTCACCCTCTCAAGATTGGGTTCTAACTTGTTGACTTGTTTTTGAATTTTTATTAACTCCTTTATTGATTTTTTTGTGGATGGATTCATGGCCTTTTTAATTACTTGCTTGAATTACTGATGTAATTTCTTATGTGTCCTTGGTTTTTATTTTCGAACAAAAATTCATAAGGTAGAATATGAAATCCTCCAAATCCACTTTTACATTGCAAGCATCTTCTTCTAAAGTCCTCATTTCTTCAAGCATTTCTCCAAAAATGTGCATGTAAATGGATATGATTTGTTCCTCTTGATTTTATTTCATCACTGATCCCTCTGTAAAAATATTTTCTTTAATAAAAATATTTTCACTTAATGCATTTATTCTCTAAAGGGTATCCTCTTTCAATTTAGATATTCCATTTTTTCTTTCAATCTCCTTCATCACTATCTTCAATTCTACCAATTTATTCTCAATATTAGCTAAAGTATTTGGGACCTCAAGAATCCATTTTTGTGTAGTTTGTATCATTTTTTGTATCCATTTATCAACTATTTTGGCCTTGTCACTATTTTCCTTTACCTCAATTATTATTTTCTAATCAAATACATCTCCTAAAATTAATGGTTATTGGGGATTAGATCTTGCCACTTTGAAAATTATTTCTCATAACTTAGAAATTTACTCCTTTAGTTTGGATTTATCAACATTTTCTTCATCAATATTCTAAAAGAGAGCATTTATAAGTGTTTTCATGTCCTACTTCAGGTCTTTTATATCAACTCCCCCTAGTGATACCTTTCTAATTGCCAAGTCTTCTTCAGTGATTTCAACCTTATGATTACCTTGTGGGGGAATTGATATTTCTAAAAAGAATTGACCTGAAGGATCAATTATTAGTTTTGAAGTCACTCTAGTAATCTTGTGGTTTTTACCCTTATGATTAAGACTTTTAAGAAGTTTCAAGTTTATCTCTTCTAAATTTATTTCTTCTTTTGACTCAAGAGTTGTTTGTAATACCAACCATGAAGAGAAATATATACTAGTGAAAGTAGTTGAATGTATCACCATTTTTTATTGATTATCTCTCACCACTATCTATTGAGTAGGAACTTATTATGTACCCATAATATTTTCTATACAAACAACATTATAATCTATTTTTTCATATTTCTCTTTATCTTCCTACTTGTAAACAATTTCCTATTCTTTTTCTTCTCTAGTGGTTTTATCCTCAGGTTTAATTGATATCTATTTCTATGATATTTATTGAGATTAGGTCACCTATCCAGTAGTTATCTACTCTAGATATTTTTGGGTAAGAACAATAGGAATGGTGGGCTGATCATTAGAAGGAGGTGGAGGTGGAACAATAGGTGCAAAAGATAGGGGGAGAGGAAGAAGAGCATTAGTCTCTTTCTGATTAGATTTCGCAAGAGTTAAGATGGTAGGGGACTTTGGAGGTGGCATGAATGTGTATGGGTCTACTTATTTCACTACTGACTATATGTTCTTTACTATTAATGAAGATGTGGTGGGTATGATAGAAGTATGAGTGATAGGAGGAGTAGTGTCTATGGAAGAAACTAGAGGAGATGTAGAGGTAACTAACTAGATTTGATCCTTTTATTTTACCATAGAATATGTATCATCATCATTATTATTTAATTTCAAATTTTTATTAGGCTCTTGACTATTTTCTCCTTACATTTCTTTTGTCTTATGACTTAGGAAATTTTTGTCATTACTAGCCCCTTCATGTAGTATCCCTTACTAAGAATCCATGTTGAATTCACACCAAGAACCATCGAAGTTATTTCATTAATAGTCTTTAATTGATTATTCTTGTAGTTATTTTTTAGAAGTGGAGCATTATCTCCTCCCATCACATGATAAGAATCATGAATTACTTGCCCATCATCTTCCATGTCTTCAAGAATTATAGCCAAATCAAATTAGTGAAATTACTAAATATTCATCTTGTTATCTCTTCTTCTCACTTCAAATTTATCTTTGTAATCAATACAAAAGTCCTCCAATGCAAGGATATGCATATATTCAAAATAAATTATGTTTTAAGCTATGCCTATGCAATCAAAATTTTCTCTAGACTTAAAATGTGATTGATTATAATTATGATACATCTCTATTTATACATTCTTAGCCTTATAAATTCTTTAATAATGATATTAGCAAATAAAAATAGGAAATCTAACTAGATAATGATGTACTTTTGACTGAAGATCATGTAATTCCACTAGCTACCTACATAGTTCCATTAGAATCTATTTATCACCAAGATACCTTGGCAATTTTACTGGTGTCCTTATGAAACCACAAAATTTGATATATGTGAAATTCAATAATTAAATAAAAATACACCCAAAATTAGAAATTGCCTCCCAAGCTGCATCAAATACTCTCTGGCCTTTAAAGAAACATTCAATTTAAAAATGAATTCATATAAGAATGTACCATTTACCCTTTTGATGATATGTCATTTACTCTCTTGGCCTTTATTATTATGAGGGCATTTGAATAAATTCCATCATTATGTTCATGGGAGGGAAAAATAACCTAATACCATGCCCATAATAGGATGACTTTGAATTGATACCATCATGAAAGATTTTCTTACAAATAACCATCACATTTTGTTAGAATAGAATTAATGTATTCACAAATATATTATAAATAATTTCATTCTATTAAGGATTAATAACCCCTTTAGGGCCCTTAATGGAAAAGCACTACATGTTAGCTAATGCAAAAATATGGGCAAACAATAAAAATAGGTAGAATAAACCAAGTGGTCTTATTCCCTTGAAATCAAAAGAACAAATAGAGGACATCATCATTTCATTCCAAATAAATAGTATAAAAACATACTTTAATATAAATCCCACTTATTGACTTTAAGGCCACCTAGGAGCCATACTTCAGTATCCTAAGGCTCATCTCTTCTAACCAATTGTACCTATTTGCTAATATCTTATGTTCATTCTAATTTATTCTAAATTAGCATAAGTTTTAAACTCAGGGAGTTTGAGTACTAAAAATAGTCTTTCCATAATTAGCCAACCACAACCTAGTTTATAACCCATGCCTTATTAATGGTTATTATTTTCCATGTTAAATTAAGATACATGACAACTCTTTTAGGAATCTATGATTTCTTCATAGATTTACTTACCTTGTTTCCCACTATATTCTAGTCTAAGGCAATCAATGGAATATCTCTCTATCAGCTACTAGAAAAGATAGATGCTGGTAACAAGATCAAGATGATCCAAAGACAATAAATTTCACCAAAAAATATTAAAAGATAGATACCTAAAATATACACTACATCAACTAATGTTGTAGACTAGGCAACTAACTACTTAAGATGAGTTTTAAAAAAGTTTAAAGGTAAAACTAATTAGTGATATAATACTTATGTAGTTTCTTTCCTTCGTTGGCATTTTACCTATCCTTACACAATCGATGCACATATCAAATTATTCTGTCATGTCCCCTTTTTAATTGACATGCTCTGAGTTCATGGTTAGCCTATTATGCGACCTTTCTAGGCTAATAGGATGGATAGAGGGTCATAATGGAGCTTGGCCTGACTTTGATTCACAAGATTTCTACATTTGGTTTTCATTCAGGTTATTTCAGACACATTTGGCCTGGGCTCCTACTTTTTAGGGATATTTGATATGCAGCAGAGTGCCTTTATTTTGGTATGGTTATGTGCAGAATCACTCCCTAATTCACCTGCTTTGATCGGTTCGTAGATCTGACATGTATTGAGGGAGATATTAATATTTGATTGATTTAATCAAATATTAATTATTTAGCCTACTTTTAATTAGAAACCCTAATTCTAATTTAAGAAACCCTAACTAGGGCAAGCATATCTTTTTGAGGGTATAAGGGTTTCTCATGGAGGCCATTGTTCATTAGCTATTGCTTATTGATATTGATTTTGAGAATTTCTTCTGTGAAGACTGAGCCTAGGGTTCAAGGATTCCATTTGCATTGGAGAATGTTCCCTCTTTAGTGTGTGTAATTAAGAGGCTGTGGAATATCAGCTGATCTATTGCCAAAGTGTGAGATAGCTTCATCCAGAAGTTATCACAAAATTTTAGGGTTGAGAGATAACTTCACACAGAAGTTATTACAGATATTCTAGGTATTTCTTTATTCTTGTTTTGATTCAATAAATTATACAGCTAGAGATCTTCTGTGCTAGAAAAGTATATTTCCAGATCAGGGGTTGAAATAGGGAAGTGGTGCTTAATTGGCGGCCGTACAAAGTCCATACAGGTCCGTACAGATCAGCTCAGGGACTGACCTCGACAGACAGAGGGATTCCAGTGACCGACATCGGTCGACTGAAGACCGACGTCGGTAGAAAGTTGACCTGCAGTGACCGACGTTGGTAGTTTATCGACTGACGCCGGTGACTGTGTGTTTGACACAGCAGGTCGAGACCTTCTAGAATCCAATTTTCACTTCCAGTTTTTAGTTTTTGCTTCCAATTTTGCTAAGTCAGGGTTTTTAAGACTGTATTTCATATTTATATACATAAGAAAGGACTACAATTGTAATAGTTTAGAAGGACAAGTGATACAATCTGTAATTTGTTATTAAGAGACTATATTATTGTGATCATTCTGAATTTATTCAACATAAATTATATCTTGTTCAGAGTTTTTTTGATGTTGCTATATTTCTTGTTTGGAGGGGATATTACAGTGGTATCAGAGCTAAATCTTGCCAGCCTGAGCGTCTATAGATCTTATGCAGCCACAAGAGTTAGGACCACATAGGTATAACACATGCAGCTGAGCCTTGCTTGAAGGTACCCAGTTGTTAGATCAGAGACCGATCATCATGAGTGATAGACGTGAGGGCAGTCCACCTAGGGGCCACAGGTATGATGCTGAATAGGACACCATAAAATTTCACCGTGCTACGATGATAAGCCAACAACAAATGAATCAGACTCTACAGGCACTTATGACTATGATAAGGGATATGAATGCACCTAACGGATAGAACAAGGACCAAAGAGATGATAGGAGTGCTACTGTTAATCAGAGACCACAACAGACTCACTCCAGAATAGCTGATAGACCTACACATCTTATTGTTGTTCAAGAAGAACCAGAGGCACCAACAGAGGAAGCAGGGAATAACCCATTTGCAGATGTTTACATGGCTGCAAATGATGAGTGGGACTTATTACCTCCTCATGTCCAAGAGAGGATGACCTTTGATCATTTTGTCAATCTTAGGAGAGAGCACTACAGATTGGTTAGACAGGACAGGAGGCCTAGAGTTCAATTTAGTGAGCTGAAGAAGGCTACTGGTAAGCTTTCTTTGACTACTTTTGACGGCAGCAGCAAGATGACAGCTCAAGCTTGGGTTCATAAGCTTGACACCTTTTTGGCATTGAGACCAATGTCAGAGATAGAGGCCATCAAATACACCACTTTGCACTTGGATGGAGTAGCACATGATTAGTGGTACCATGGTATGGTAACACTTCAGCATAATCAGGTAACAGAGTACCAGGACTTTGTGGATAGATTGGTTGAGCGGTTTGACAAGAAAGATCTTGAGGTTTACTTTCAAGATCTGGCACAGTTGAGACAAACAGGTAACTTGGAGTCCTTCATTGGTGAGTTTCAGAGATTGGCAGTCATGGTGCCCAATATTTCAGAGCGTAGATTGGTAGTTCTCTTCATAGAGGGATTGTCAGAGCCATTGAGAGGTTGGATCAAAGCCTTTGATCCTCCTTCTTTACAGGTAGCTATGAAGAAGGCACGGAGTATGGAGATGGCCGCCCCATCCAATAAATTTAACTCTAGAGGTGCTTCTTCATCTAGAGACCATAAGCACTCCCACGGGGATACAGAGAGACCGGATTTTAACATAGATAAATCCAGGGTTAAAAATGATTCACAGGCCAATCCAGCAGCACCACCTTTGGATCATGAGGCACTTAATGATCTACACAGGAAGAAGCTTTGCTTCTATTGCAAAGGTCCATACGATATCCATCATGATTGTCCTTTGAGGCCTAAGGGCAAGGCAAACCGTATGATGTGGATATATTATGAGGATTCAGATTCTAAGGATTCCAAATAGCATAACAGTTCTGAGGGGGCAGAGGCAGAGGCTTCAGGGCCTAATGCAGAGGCAGAGTTAGAGCTTCACCTACAGGAGGCACGCATATCTAGCATTCAGTTAGATGAGTCATTCAAAATTCATGGAGTTTTGGTAGGGCAGAAGGTTATCACCCTTCTTGATACAGGAGCCACACATAATTTCATAGATACTAGGTTTGTGGAGAAGCGTGGGCTCACTACCGTAGATTTTGAGGGCATCAGTGTTAAGGTAGCCGATGGTCACACTCTTAAGTGTGAGCGTATGATTAGAGACCTCCCATTGCGCTTGAACAATTATGAGTTCAAGGCTGATTATTATGTGGTAAATATGGGGGACATCGACTTAGTCTTGGGTATGAAGTGGCTTCATTCATTTGAGGAAGTTACTCTTCATCTCAAGGACATGGAGGTTCTCTTTGATGTTGATGGGAAGACACACATTCTTAAGGCAATACGGGGCAATAGCTTCAGATATATGTTTTTTCATCAGATGGAGGTACCTATACCACATGACATGATAGAGGGCGATGATGAGAGAACATTGGCACCAACACAAGAGAGGTATGAGGATGAGCTTGGTCTTGAGGTGAGTTCAGTTCAGGAGTTGTCACATCTGGTGAGGACTCAACTTTCTATTATAGTCGGGTCACAGGTTGATGATGATATGACTATTTCTAGCCTTCACAATCCAATTTTAGATATTATTCAGGTAAGGAGTTTGCTTGCTAATTTTCATTTATGGATTGGATGTTGGAGTGCTTATCTTAGTACAAGAGATGATGTGACACTATTACATGAGAGTTGGGATAGACATGGCATGGGGTTCGTGTTAATTGACAGTGGTGGAGATCAAAACTATATTTGGGATCCAAGTGGATTGATTGATTTGTCATTCAGTGATTGCTTAAGGGCAAGCAATTCTAGGAGGGGTAGATTGTCATGTCCCCTTTTTAATTGACATGCTCTGAGTTCATGGTTAGCCTATTATGCGACCTTCATAGGCTAATAGGATGGATAGAGGGTCATAATGGAGCTTGGCCTGACTTTGATTCACAAGATTTCTACATTTGATTTTCATTCAGGTTATTTTAGACACATTTGGCCTGGGCTCCTGCTTTTTAGGGATATTTGATATGCAGTGGAGCACCTTTATTTTGGTATGGTTATGTGCAGAATCACTCCCTGATTCACCTGCTTCGATCGGTTCGTAGATCCGACATGTGTTGAGGGAGATATTAATATTTTATTGATTTAATCAAATATTAATTATTTAGCCTACTTTTAATTAAAAACCCTAATTCTAATTTAAGAAACCCTAATTAGGGCAAGCATATCTTTTTGAGGGTATAAGGGTTTCTCATGGAGGCCATTGTTCATTAGCTATTGATTATTGATATTGATTTTGATAATTTCTTCTGTGAAGATTGAGCCTAGGGTTCAAGGATTCCATTTGCATTGGAAAACGTTCCCTCTTTAGTGTGTGTAATTAAGAGGCTATGGAATATCAGTTGATCTATTGCCAAAGTGTGAGATAGCTTCATCCAAAAGTTATCACAGAATTTTAGGGTTGAGAGATAACTTCACATAGAAGTTATTACAGATATTCCAGCTATTTCTTTATTCTTGTTTTGATTCAATAAATTATACAGCTAGAGATCTTGTGTGCTAGAAAAGTATATTTCCAGATCAGGGGTTGAAACAGGGAAGTGGTGCTTATTGGCGGCCACACAAAGTCCATACAGGTCCGTACAGATCAGCTCAGGGACCGACCTCGACAGACAGAGGGATTCCAGTGACCGACATCGGTCGACTGAAGACCGACGTCGGTAGAAAGTCGACTTGCAGTGACCGACGTCGGCAGTTTATCGACTGATGCCGGTGACTGTGTGTTTGACACAGCAGGCCGAGACCTTCCAGAATCCAATTTTCACTTCCAGTTTCTAGTTTTCACTTCCAGTTTTGCTAAGTCAAGGTTTTTAAGACTGTATTTCATATTATATGCATAAGAAAGGACTACAATTGTAATAGTTTAGAAGGACAAGTGATACAATCTGTAATTTGTTATTAAGAGACTATATTATTATGATCATTCTGAATTTATTCAACAAAAATTATATCTTGTTCAAATTTTTTTGGTGTTGCTATATTTCCTATTTGGAGGGGATATTACATATTCTAACCTAATAGCTGAAGCTCCAAATTTTTATTCAAACATGGCAATTTCAATCAATTAACCATAGCCAATCATTCATGTAATATCAACATCTATGTAGATAATTTCATATGATTCAATACATAAGTAGTTGCCATTTCATAACTTTATAATAAATGATTCAACATGATTGAACTCAATATATCTTATAGACATAATTGAATTTAATATATAGACATTCGATAAAGAAATGTAAGCATCATTCTTTCATAAGCAAGAAAGTAAGAAAGATTGATAATAGATCTTTCTCATTGTTCCCAACACATGAAAAACCTTCATAAATCCTTGGTAACCTTAGATAGACATGACTTAACAACATAATTAAGTAATATGAAAATATATGTCATAATTTCATTTCCATATTTATCAAAGATAAGTACTATGCAAAACATAGCCTTACACCCCCTCCCCTTGTGTAGACTTCCACCTAGAAGTCACTAATTTAGGTGAGGATACCAAACCCTCAAAGGTAAAACATCTTCCTAAGTTTCTACTAATTCATTAAATTTGTTGCAATAGACCTTGACCTGATCTAGGTCTCTACCTTAAAGAGCTAGTTTTATGCACACTAAAATCTAGATGGGATCCAAAACTAAAGCCTCATTGATCTCAAATTGCAAGGCTATCTGACCCAAAACATGAGCAATAATAGTAATATACTATGTCAAAATAGAATAAAGTAAACATTGTGAACACAAGCTAGGTTGGGTGGTAAAGATAGTTGATAAATAACTAGGCTAATGGTCTCTAAGATCTTAAATGGACATTTAAGATTAGGTGCCAACTTTTAACCTTTTCCATAATGGATGGGGATATTATTAGGTTTCACCCTTAATAAAATTTTATCACCAAAATTAAAATTTTGATTGATTCTTTTCACATCTTCATATTTATTCTATCGATCCCTGATAGTTTCCAAGTGTGATTGTGTCTTAACTACTTACCAGTCCACGTATTTTATCATTTAAAGGTCAATCATGACTCTATCCTCAAGTCAATACCAAATATGTGGGGTTATACAATATTAACCATGCAAAGCCTATAAAGGTTCCATCTTGATTGAACTATGATATCTATTATTATAAGCAAATTTAGTAAGATAAAAATATTCTTCTCAATAACATGTCTAATCCATAACATGCATGCATAACATGCCTTTTAGATCTTGATTGAATATCTCAATTAGTCCATCAGTCTCTGGATGGTCTATAGTATTAAAAATTTAGTTGTGTGCCTAATGCCTCCAATAAATAAGTACAAAAGTGAGATGCATAAACCATATCTTTATTTGAGATAATCTTATGGGGTATCCCATGCAATCTAACAACATCATCTAAGAAAACTCTTTCCACTATGTTATAACTATAGATAATATTAATGGGAGAAAAGTTAGCTACTTTGGTTAACTTATCCATAGAAATCATGATCTCATCATGATGATAAGTCAAGGTAGGCAATCCCATAATAAAATCCATAGAAAACATTTAATATAATGATTAAAAAATTTATCAATATCATGCTTCAAATTGACCCAATGATATAATTGCCTTAACTCAACATGCATCTTCTTAACTCTAGGGTGCACTTGGTAAGGAGTTTTGTGAGCCATAGATAGAAATAGTTATTAAAAATCACCAACTAAGGGAACATAAATACACCCCTTATGGCATATCATGCCATCTCACTCAAGATAATAACCTTCAAAATTTACTTTTTGACTTCCACCAGGACCAAAAAACTATATTACTTCCATTTAGAGGTAATCTCTTAGAATATGCTTCAAAATAGGACTTCATAGGTCTATTTTTAAACTTATTAATACCAATAAATGGTATCTTATATTAAAAACATCAACAAATACATTTTCATTTCCTTTTATAAACATAATATCACAATCATATTCCCATAATAGTTCCACCCTAGTGCCTTTGATGCGCGTTAAGGTTAGGTTGACTGAATATATGTTACAGACTAAGGTGGTTAGTCTTTTAAAAAATTGATATGAAGGAAATACGTTTTTCCACCTTAAACAAGCATGAATTATAATTTTAAATTATAAATAATGTTTTGGATAGCCTTATTCATAAGATATTATAAATTTAGATTCATATGCTATAAATCTACCTTCTTGTATCAGTATAGATCCTCATTCTTCCTTGGATGCATCTATGTAAATAAGGAAGTGAGAAGTAGGATTAGGTATAACAAAAATTTATGCACTTGTGAGTCACTTATTCAATAACTAAAAAGATTAATCACATCCTATTTTCTAAACAAACTTATTCCCTCTTCTTTGAATTTAAGTAATTTGGTTCATAATGCAATAGAAGTTATCAGCAAAGTATCTATAATATACTTCCCAATCCATGGAACTATGGACCTATAAAATGTTTGTGGTTACTTAACATTATAAAATGGCCTAAATTTTATAGGGATACACATAAATTCATTATCCTAAAAGGCTATTACCAAGATATTAAACCTTAAACTACATAAAAGCACACTTATCCAAGTTAGTGAACAATCAAATTTTCTCATAAAACCTATATGACCTACCTAAAATGGTCCTTATGTTACTCTTAATTATATGAATATATTATAATGTCATCAAGAAACACCAACATGAATTTATCTAAAAAGTATAAAAACACTCCATTCATAAGATTCATTAATACTACTAGGTCATTCATCAACTCAAATGGTACAACAATGAATTCATAATGCCCATACCACATTCAAAATGTCATTTTATGAATATCAAGTTTTGTGATATGAAACTAATGGTATCTATATTTAAAATAAATCTTGGAATAAACCTTGTATCCCCACATTTTATCAAATATGTCATCAGTTATAGGAAAAAGGATAATGATTATTAATCATTACCTTACTCAATTGGTGATAAGAAACACACTGTTGAAGGTATCCATTGTTCTTAACAAAGATTATCAATGCTCTACATGAGGATACACTAGGATGAATAAAGCCTTTCTCTATGAGTTTATAAAATTTCATCTTTAATTCCATTGGTTCTAATGTGGTCATTTGATATGGTTCCTTATATATGGGGTCAACCCATGGTACTAAAATAATCTAAAAATTAATCTCTCATGGAGGAGGCATACTAGGATATCCATCTAGAAACACATAGGTAAATTCCCATAGTATAGGTTCATCTTATAGAGAATCCTTCTAAAATTAATTTGACCTATAACTCATAATGATATCAAAAAAATAGAAACCCTTCATTAAACTCTTCTTGAGTTACATCTTAATGATCATGAAAATGGATACAAGTCTCTTGACCCCTAATATTATCATCGCATTCCCAAGGTCATCTTCACATTAGATAACCTTGTCATGATAATTTAACTTAGATTTATGAGCCTGAATCCAATCCATTCCAAAAACTAATACATAGGTTCCTAAATTTATAATTCATAAGTCCATAGTGATGGAAAAGATACCAAGGTCTAGAACATAACTGCTCACCAAGGATCTAATGGACATCTTGGCCCTAGAGGCCAACTCAACTTCCCAACTCTCTAACTACATAATAGCCATCAACCTATAAATGGTCCATGATATAAGGGGAAATAAATGAGTCTAAAGATACTAGATAAATTAAAATTAAAACTCCTTCAATAATACCTATGGTCTTAATGATTATCATGCAATGTTCATCTTGGTGGTCATCCACTAATACCTAAATTATATGATCTCATCCCATATCAACCACCATCTAATATAATGTAAGATCCTTCTCCCTACTAGTAACTTATGGTTCCCAAGGAAAAACATGTGTATAATGATCAAGTGATCTAAAAATAAAACACACACCCTTATGCTTATCTCATACAAAGGAGGTTTGATCTAAACTTTGTCTAAAATAAATGGTTGACTATGATGGCATCACTTATTTAGACTAATGTGTCCATGCAATTCCAATCTATTAATGGTCTTGAGTCCTAACCTCACCTCACCTTCAATAGTATTTTTAAAATTGATTCTTGTTATGAATATTAATATAACATTTTATATCTTGTGACTATTGTATGGATATATATTTATATTTTGTTTCTCCCTAACCACCCCTAGGTGTGGGATGTGTAACTTATGACCTTGAGTCATTATAACATTTAAAATTTTCAATAAATTTCTCTTGGGCATCCTGAGTCCTTCCATGATACTCTTATACCAAATATTAATTTTCAACTACTATTTCTAGGGTTATGGGAGATGAAATGCACATTACACTAGCTAGTTAAATATCTAGGCCTACCATGAAGCTATTCACTTGGATATTTTCATCTGTGTAACCCTATGCATATCTGATCAAAAATATAAAATGACACTGATACTGAGCCATGTTGCCACTCCCTTTTTTATCGTCATGAAACTTGTCAACTTTCTTCTGCACATAATGATGAGATAGGTAATGTGCTCTAAAACACTCTTCAAACAATTCCAAAGTGAGGGAATCTTATGTCAAGTGGAGATTTTGCTCTTCTCCTTCCCACCACATCTTAATTACATCCATAAGAATATGGATGCTATAGTCCTTCCCATTAGAGTCACAATCATTCAAAGTGAAACATCCTCTCATGTTAGCTAACTATGCTTATACTATGAATCCTTTCTAAGTAATATCAAACATAGGAGGATGAACTCTAATGAATTCCTTTACTAAGATTCCAAGTGTAACCATATGAGGGTGGTATACGTATTTCATCTCTCATTTATCATTACGGTGATGTGATTCACCTATATCACCCTCAAAATGATCATGGGGATTACTCTTATACATCTCTTTTTCAATTGATATTTGATCAGCATTAGAATGTAGTAAAGAGTACCTCTCTATCTCATGATGTACTAAATGAAATCTCTTTTGTATAACATCCTTCATATATTGCATTCTTAAGAGGAATTGGGGTCTAATTTCATTTATTCATAGTTTATTGGGAGGTTCTTTCTCACTAATAGAATTATAATTGTGATGTGCTCACTGTCCTCCTCTCATTATGAATATCAACAGGTAATAAATTATAACCAATGTATAAAATAAAAAGGCTTGAAGTAACTTAAAAACCTAGATCTCTTGGTGTTGTAACCTAGAATCTAATACCAATATGTAAAACCCATTTTTTTAATCTCAAAATAGGCACAACAAAATCTTCCTACATGAAAACAACCAAAAGACATGAGAAAAAATAAGGACTCACATAAATCATATGCACATATGTATGATCCTTGTAACTATCACAATACCTTAATTAATGCATTCTAGATAATTAATATATAAATAAATTAATATGCTCAACCCATCACATAGGAACTCATTCTTGAGTTCATCCCAAATGTTACTACATAGTGACATTGAGATGACCATCAAATTTGACCTTAGTCATTATAATGAAATGAACCCCACATGGATACTTTGACTAGCTCCAAGTCCATACTAACTTATCTTTAGGATCCCTAGGACCTTTATTTCCATGTGGTATCATCTCTCTTACCTTTTGATCTAATAACTTTTGTGTTATCACCTATATCCCTAGGAATATGGACCATCGAGATGGTGCCATGTGGCATCATCCCTATAGATTAGTATCCTAAAGGCTTTACCCTATTTAAAAAATTCTTTGAGACTCTTTTTGTACCTTGTATTATATAAAACACATGGCATATATAGATATTGATTTTAATAGTTGGATTTTATCTCATGAGTTGTATTTAGTTATGGCTATTGATGCATGGATATATTTATTTATAGAATATTTATTTTTTATTTGTTGTATATTATTATGATAAATATATGTGGAGTGTTTTTATTTCTAGAATTATGTGATACACATTCATGGTTAAAAATAAAAAGGCAAAATATGACTTGGAAAAGTATAATTAATTAAAAACAAATTTAATTCACTCTATATTATGATGGTAAATGTGAAATAACAAGAGATGACTAAGTATAATAAACCAAAGATGGTAAAAATGACTACAAAATGTTTTTAAATCATGAAAATGATTTGCACCAAATTAGAACAAGTGAAATCACACTATATCACATTGGGAAGTATGAAAATATTATAATAAAATAGAAGGCACATGAAAACCAAATGGTATAAATATAAATAAATTAATTCAATCAATCATACTAAATCATGTTGATAAGTATAAAAGAGAAACAAAATTGGAAAAGTGAACTTAAATTGATCACACTAATTAAACTAGGAAGTATGAAAAACTTAAGAAAAATGGTTTTATTATTACATGAAATAAGAAAATAAGAACATAAAAATGAAAATATCAATGAAGTGATCATAAAACATACTATATCAAGATGTGAAGCATGTTAATGATGTTTAACTCATGATCAATCATGACTTATCTCAAATTTGACACATCTAATTTCATTATGACTTGGGTATTATAAAATTTTATAAGGAAGGCTAGGTCTTATCCATGGTCTTACACTGTAACTCATAAAAGGGACACCAATAAGGTGGAGATAATGGGAAAATATGTTAAATGGGATGTTTGGAATGGTAATTTGGTAATTTGTGAGGAAGGCATGGTCCTATACAAGGTCTTACACTATAACTCACAAATGGAATCTTGAGGGGGGAATGATCAGTGAAAAACACAATATTTCTCAAGGGGAAATAGTAAGATTATTGGAAATTAAAGAGGTAATGTAAAAATCACAATGTAGGTGTCTATGATAATACATTAGGAAATATGAGGCACACTACAGATGTATAAAGACACTAAGTGACTAATGATCATCAATATACAAATGATACCCATTTATAGTAAGTAAAAAACTATATAAAGAATGAATCATGTTGGTTATTTGAACAATAAAAATTAAAATGGACATACCTTACAACAACATGTTACCCATTTTTTATAACCTCTTATAGAGCCATCGGTCTACTGTGAAGATTGGGTACTTATGTGAGAAAGTAAGTAGCACTAAGAGATTTTTTTAACTTCTCCTTTTCCAATCTACTAGCCTACTACATTGTAATTAA
Source organism: Torreya grandis (assembly GCA_037957365.1). NCBI lineage: Eukaryota > Viridiplantae > Streptophyta > Pinopsida > Cupressales > Taxaceae > Torreya > Torreya grandis. Next base: position 3,366,831 of record JARHVA010001022.1, on the reverse strand, counting down.
CCTCAATTATATCATGTGTCCAACTATGTAATTTGAGATTTGATTATAAAAATGAGGTTCTTTGAATCACATCTTATAGTGTGATTTTGACTTTTGAAATTGTTCATGTTGCCTTTGGTATCATTACCTTTTGTTAAAATTATTTGGATTTTAATATTTTATGTCTTTTAAAATTACTCCATATGGACTTGGAATGACCAATCATGAGCTTTAGACTTTAGATTAAAGAAATATAAGTATCTAAAGATATGACTAACTAAAACACATAGACATACATATGAACCAACATGTTATCTCATGTTTTGACCATGTGTATTATTAGTTTGTGAAAGGAAATGAGGGGAGTAAGAGGAGATCCAAGATGGATCAATAAAATTAGATTATAATGAGATGGATTATTTTCTAATTGATCACATTGTGAAGAAATAATGATTAAGGGGAACAAGGTTTATATAACCAAGTCATAGTAATGATTATCTATGTTATATAGATAAGGTAGAAAATTATCATGAGAAAGAGACAAACCATCCTTATAAATTGAACTCATAAATAAAAAAAATCATGTAGACATGAAAATAATCCATAAGAGAGTATAAATAAATAAAATGACATATAGATAACATTGAATGTGAGATATAAATAACCATATAAGATAGATAAAAATTTGACACAGTGTCAAATGATGTAAAGTAAATAAATATAAACTTGGAGTGCATATCCAATAAAAAATGAATAAAAAGTGAACAAAAATAATGTCATGCTCATAAATACTAAAAAATTTGTCCAAAAATATTATCCATAACATCTGATAAATCTCTATGAAGATAGACTTTAACTGCAATGAAGGTCTCATCAATCTTTAGATAAAGTTCAAAAATTACCTGTCATTAAATCTCCTTGATAGAAAATGTAGGCATAACTAAAGGATCATGCACATGATGGATATAATTCATGGGATAAACAAGAGAAATAATATGAGTGGAATATATAGGACATGGAGTTACTAGTAGAGAAGGGGCCATAGGTGAAGGAGGATCCACAAGTGGAAGGATAACTAGTAGAACCATAGGTGGAGAATGGGATAAATGTGGAGGAGCCATGGGGGAAGAAATGCGATCATTATTTCATGGGTGAAATATGGGAGGAGGGATATTAGGTGCAATAATGGTGATAAGGTGATCCTCAAGATGTTGCTAGAAGATGTGTTAATGATCAGTGTTATGGGTATCATAATTGGTGTTATAGTCAATATACCTCTCCATATTTTAGAATATATTTAGGTAATACTTTTAGGGGAGGTATATCCTTATCTTTATGTTGAGGAAGAGTAGGATGCAAGGTGTCTATATATTTTCAAAGCTTACAATATTGAGTGGAAGAATTATTATATGTTTCATGATAAAAACAAATATGCTTATTAGTAGACTTGGTGGGTGTACTAATAAAAGGCGTGGAAGTATAATCTAGGGAAGGATGGTATAATTTATAAAGTATAGTCTAATGAATATAAGAATTATTAATGTCATATTATAGTTAATAATCTCATTGGGTGGGAAAAAGAACAAGCTGTAGTAAAGGAAGCAATCCATTACTAGGGGGAGATAGGGATGGTGGAGAGACTAGACGAGTCTTGATGGAAGGATAAATAGGATTAAAAATAGGAATAAAATTATTTAAAGGGAGATTGGAAATAAGATATGGAATAGGAGAAGTTGAGGGAGGATTAGGATGCATAGAGTGTTGAAGGATAGTATCAAGCATCTCAAGTTTAAGCCAACTATCGGCCTAATATCTAGTGAAGCAATAGAGACCAATCATAGCATAATACATAAGCATGTTCTTAAGAGGTTCTTTGGAAATTGGAGGTACGCACACCATCTATACCATTTGTGGGATTTAAGATGATTAAGATTAAAATTTTTATGTTGTAATGTCTTAGTTGTTGCTTTCAAATTCTACAAACTAGGTTGACTAGTTTAACCAACTTTTGAAAAACCCTGTTTATTAAAGAAGAATAAAAAATAGGGTCAACCTATTCGAAAATGTTTATTGACCTATATGCTTGTAGAAAGAATTAACAAATAAAGTGGAACTATTCAATAGTGTATGATAATCTAGAGTTGAATAAGAGTACTATGTTGACCTATTTTTTCTAGTAGCCTATAGCTAATGAAGAACTGCACAGATAGAATAGAGATTTTTTAAAGTGATTATGTGTTAAACTTGTACATAGAAAGTTATAACTTTACCAACTAGTTTGATGTAGTACTAAAAATATGGAAAAATATAATAAAATTATAAAAATTATAGTTTGAAATAAAACCTACAAGGGTTAGATTCACGTCAAGTTCACCATAATCTATGCAATGGGAAATGCAACATATATATAAATTAATCCTAGATCAGAGAAGATAAATCCTACTTACGCTTTTGATTGTATATACATTAGATATTTATGGTCATGACCAACATGGATCCACTATAACTAGATAAGGGATCTCTTACCACAATAATATCACTAGGGAGGGTTTCAAAGCTTCCATTCTAGCAAAACTATTCAATAACCCTAACTAGCTCCTATGTTTTTATATTCACTAAACTAATAACAAGTAAATTAAAGTCTAACCTAGTATTCACCAAAGCTTATGGCGTAATGTCCAGGTAATAAACATTAAAAATAAACATCCATATAATAAATATACTCACATTAATGTATATGGATTCCTAATGCATGGGAGATAAGTATAAATGCATATCTCTCTACTCTTATAATGGAGGAACAAAGCTAAGAATACTTACATTTGAATACAAACCTAGTGAGCCTCAATCTCTCCCTTAGCCAAGGTGCTTCATAAGAGGTTGTTTTGGCATGTAAGGATGACAAGGATGAATTAACTCTAGGCTAAACAACCTATCTATACATCCAAAAGACTTATCCATAAGATAAGATCCATATCTCCAAATAAAGTATTGAACCATAATCTATGATCCTCATGTATAATGGTGGATAAGTAGATGTGAAATATATATATCTTATTCTTATCTTCATTAATAAATGATGAAATGGATGTGTTTATATAGGTAGATCTAACCCTAGTCCTTTTTAAAAATTTATGTCGACAAGGTCGACCTAATTAACCTTGTATCATTATTGACAAAAATGAAATAGGTTTCTATCTAGGTCATCCAAGGTTCTAACATAAACCTTAATAAGTTTTATCAATTAGATTACAAGGTCAATGGGGCTGAAAGTGTAACATAAATTGTCAAAAAGGATTTTAATCTAGGGAAGGGTTAATGAAGGCAAAAAATGACTAGAGGAGGGTAAAAACAGGAGGTAAAGCTTAGGGAAATGTTTTTCAGTGACAGTTATATTGATAATAAGTGTTTTTATGAGACAATAATCCTATGAAGCACTAATGGTCTGCCCACCCCTCTCCCAGTGTACCCCTTAAGGTATGTACTCAAAGAGATTAAAACTCGATGGGTTCATCAAGATAGAAAGATGTAGTAATTGATAAATTTTGAAAATATTATGTGTATACATATGCCCACTAGAATATTGTCACATGCCACATAGGTGCAATATGGGATGGTGCTTCAATAAAGAACATAACAACACATGACATGAAGCTGAATAAAGTGTAGTAAGGAGAAAATAATATAAATGAAAGGACATAATTTTAAAACATATACCTTTACTTACATTAGTGGTTTAGATAAATAAGGAGATTCAATAAATGTGAAGGTTTCCAATGTAGTGAAAAAGAGAAACAAATTGAAATTTTTGTAACATATACATTTATAAGTGAAAGGATTCTCTATGATGTCAAGATTCCATAATGTTTTATAGCTTGGAAAGAGAGCTAGTAGAAGAGAACATATGATCAAAATATGAAATCTGATTGTAAATATTTGAAAGGTAAATAATATTGACTAGTAAATATAAATAAGGTGAAAAATAATTCATTTTTCATTTTTACTATTTTTATAAAATAGAGCTCTGATAGACCTAGTTAGAACAAAGATCTATTATGATGAGGAGATAACAACTAAGATGGGGAGAATGTATAGTGGTTGTAGTGAGTGCAACATAGGTAATTAATTAGAATTTTTTAATTTTTGAGTATTTTTGTTTGAAATCAAACTAAATGTAGAAAATTCACTAGTAGATAAATTCTAGGCACCAAAATGAACCCTAGTAATTTTTAAGGTAAACTAGAGGTAAAATAGGGTAGTAGGGAGGAAGGAATTAGACCAATAATGGCCCAAAGAATTTATGGTCAATGGTTAAAAATCCATTTTTGTGGATGAAAAATTCTACCTAATCAACTTAGTGTGCAAGTTGAAGGAGAATAATAAGATTGACTGTGGAGTAGTGGGCCAAATTACTTAGTTTGAAATGGTTGATGTAGTATTACTGACAAAGGCTGACTATGTATAATAATGCTTGTATAGTATCACAAGTAAGATTGTGGTCGATCTAGTATTGGATAGGTTAATTAAATAGGAATTTGATAGGGAAAATTTAGTATCCCAAGGAAAGTATAGTGCTTATTTAGTATTGAATAGGTTGATTTTATAGAAAATGGAAAAACTAAATCAAACTAGATGAGTTTGGTGAAATTTTAAAAATGTATTTTGATTATGAATGGCATGGAGATCTGATACATATTTTTTTATTTGATCTTTTGTATAGATTATAGAGGTATTGGAGACTAATAGATGCATCATGTCTACCAGATTTGGTAGAGCGATTCATGGATGTGGATAGAGCATAAACTAGTTTTACTAAGCCTTGGAGGTATTATGGAGATGAGGCACTTCTTGTTGAGTTTTGATCTCATTATCATGTTCCCTAGAGCATAAGAATGGTTGACAAATACCTTTTGATGGGTGGTTAATGAGGATACCATAGAGGTGGGTATCACACTATAAGATATCCATACTTTGCATGGACTACCTATAAGAGGGACAACGATGATCATAGGGACACTAGATGATCTTGAGGATAGATGAGTAATAGCTAGATGGGTGACATGCTTAGATAGGATATACATAGGTTTACATGTTATTATTTTTTATGTGTATATCACACATATTATAGGCATCCATAAGGTCATGATTGAACTTATCACATCATGAGTGTTGTGTCATAAGTTGAAAAATAAGTTAGAACTATATTCAATAGCCTTGTGTAATTCCATTTTAGATTAGGGAAAATTATATGACTTTGGTTCTATCATCTAGGTCTAGATCATGTATGATATGTATGGTATGTTAACTATAGGGTATAATACCATCATGTCAGTGGTTTTATTGAGTATATGGATGTATGATAGGTTCCCTATGTATCAACTAGTTAGTTTTCACCATGTGGTGGATGATAGATTACCTCAGGTGACTATATGGAAGTAAGATCAGGTAACATGGGTCATACCCCAAATGATAGCTTTTTATATGATCACACAATTTGAGGTCATGTTAAAATCTTACACACATATTGCTACTATTTGTCCTAGTTGATCAACCATGGCAATAGGTCTCACTCAAGTGTAGATCATGCTCTTAAACCAAAAGATTCCTCCAGTTGTGTCTAATTTTTGGGCATGGCATGCTTAGAGATGAGGGGGAGAGGATGAGGAGGAGTATTGGTCATCAGACCCAAGATTAATTTGTGAGATATGAGACCATGGACTAGTTAAACATAGCAAGATGTAATCAAAGGATGAGAGGACATTGATGTGGATGTAGGGGTATAATAGGCACAATAATAGGCACCATAATAGGAGAAATAATGGACACCTTTTCCACACCATAAATAGATGCACTGGTGGTAAGAATAGGCTTAGGCAATGGTCACAACATAGGGGGCCCCAATAATTAGACTAGGATAGATCTAGTCAATAGAGGCACCTCTTAGGAGAGGGTCATGGGATGCATGAGTGGTGAATCTTGGATTCAAATTGATAAGGAGGAGATATAAATAAGAGGTGATTGAAGGATGAATAGATAGAGATATGGTGGTTGGTGACACTAGGATGTGTGAGATTATAACTTTGATTTTAAACTTGAATATATAATACTAGTTTTAGATGATTTTAGTAGATAGATAGATTTTGAGATATATATGTTATCTAATATATATCTAGTTTCAATTTTACATATCAATAAATACATGAGGTCTGATGGGATCCCTATTTATGGATGAAAACCATTATATTTTACATGGGATCATGGCAGCATATCACCCCACCATGCTGAATGATCTTATGGTACCATTTGCCCTAGCCCAGGTAGGCTAGTTTAAACAAGTGGGGGAGGATACAAGGTAGTTATAGATATATGAGGATGGATTGCATCCACCAACATGGGTGGGAATAAGAGAGGCATAGGCCTAGTAGGCCTTACCTTAGGAGAAAGCAACACAAAAGGCTACCATGGTCTAGATTGGATATGTATATGCCCAGGTGGACAACCTATAGGGACAAGTAGATGGATTGAGATCCCAAAATCCTCATTATAGTGTAACATGCAGATGGGATAGTCCCACCCATCTATGGATAGTGTGGATAGGCCATAAGATAGGCATGATGGAGCCCAACCATAGAGATGGAACTATGTATTTTTTTATACCTTGTATCATATAAAATGCATGATATATATATATATATATATATATATATATATATATATATTGATTTTGGCAATTGCATTTTATCTCATGAGTTGTATTTTGTTATGGTTGTTGATAAATGGATATATTTATTTCTAGGAAATCTATTTTACTTTTGTTGTATATAATTATGAGAAATATATGTGGAGTGTTTTATTTTCTATAATTATGTGATACACATGCATGGTTAAAAATAAAAAAGGAAAAAAAGACTTGGAAAACTATAATTAATAAAAAATAAATATACTACACCCTATATCACAATGGTAAATGTGTAATAATAAAATATGACTAAGTATAATAAACCAAAGATGGTAAAAAGGATAAAAAAAAATGTTTTTAAACAATGAAAAATATTTGAACTAAATTAAAAAAAGTTAAATCACACTATATATCATGTTAGGAAGTTTGAAAATAATGTAATCCCTAGGGAGAGTGATCAGTAAACAAAATAATATTTATCAAGGGGAAATAGTAGGATTATGGGCAACGAAAGAGGGAATGTAAAAATCATAATTTAGGCATATATGAGAAAACCTTAGGAAATATGAGGTACACTAAGGACATAAAAAAACACTAAGTGACTAGTGACCATCAATATACAAAGGATACCCATTCACAGTAAGCATAAAGTTGTATAAATATTGACTCATGTTGGTTATTTTAAAATGAAAATCTAAAATGGACCTACCTTCCCACAAGGTGTTCCCCATTCCTCAGAACCTCTTATAAAGTCATCAGTCTACTGTGAAGAGTGGGTACTTGTGTGATAGAGTAGGTAGCACTAAAGGATTTTTTTTAATTCTCCTTTTCCAATATACTAGCTTGCTACACCCCAATGGTCCTAAAATCTATCATGAGGCCAAATTTGGAGTTTGAGATTTGATTATAAAAAGAATATGTACTTTGAATCACATATCTTAGTGTGATTTTGACTTTTGGAATTGTTAATGTTGCCTTTGTTATCATTGCCTTTTGTTGAAATGATTTGGATTTTTAAATTTTATGGCTTTTAAAATTCCTCCTCCATACAAATTTGGAATGACCAATCATAATATTGATACACATAAGTTAGATTTAGAGTTTAGCTTAGAAGAAGCTAAGTATCTAAATACATGACTAAATAAAACACTTACACTTACCTATGAACCATTATGTTATCTAAAGTTTCAACCATGTGTATGTTTAGTTTGTGAAAGGAAATGAGGGGAATAAAGGGAGATCCAAGACGTTAGATATTTATATGTAGTCATTCACTTGGGTTTATTGGGTGTTTGTCTATGTTTTCATGCCTTGTGTGATTCATCACATGACATTGCATGATTCACCTATGAAATGATATGCCTTCCAAACTCATTTTCCACCATTAAAATTATGATTTGACTTAGGACCTCCACATATTTTTTTATATGGCCAAGTAAAATTAACCTTGCATTAGTAAATAACTTGGAAACCTTCTTTGCATATTAAACTAAAAGGTATAACTAGTTCTATGCCTTTCAAGGCATTGAATTAATTGATTAGTTTTACCTTTGTTTGGATGTTGAATATGGTGCATGATCTAACACTAATGAATAAATAAGGATTATTTTCACCTTCCATAATGTTAACCTAGAGGTTGGTTTTATAATTTGAGTTAAATTATTTCTAATTAACTTGAGAAATTTTTGAAATCATTTAAGATCTAACCCAAGTAGAAACTTAATATAGAAGTAGGATCCTCTTTAACAACCTTGGGGTATTTATTTGACTATGAAATATAAGTATTATGATTCTTTTAAAATAAATACATACACTTTTTATAATCTACCATTTTTTGCCAATGTAAAACCTTACTCTCACTTTAAGTATTTGAGAAACATTTGTAGATTTTAGTTTTGATCTAGTTAACATTATATATGAAATGATTATATGCCATGTTAGTTTTTAACACATGTTTTATTCATTGATATAAATTAATTTATAAGATATATAGATGAATGGTTTGTTATCTACTCATCTAATTAAATATTATTGGATCTAACAACCTTTATTCTTGGTCCAGCTTGACATAGACCTTACAATTTATTTGACTTGGGTAATAAAAAACATGTTAATAAATATCCCCTCTATGTTTCCTTTCACTTTGATAATATTTAAATAAAAAAATTTTTTCATAATATATAGAGAGATGTTTTATTATTATTTCATAAAATATAATTATTAGTAATAATTAATTAGCAATGGTGTTGTGCATAAATTTAGTTTATTGTTGATAGTTTTGGCATGTATAAACTGTAATAACTATCTACCTAGTTTTTTCAAAGACAAGGACTATAATAATCATTTAAAATGATTTAATTTATTATAATATATATTTAAAACACTCAAATTATTATATATTGACATAGTTAGCAATGGATATGTGGCACTTATAATTTTATAGCTACAAACTTATTTTCATGATTTGATTATGGATAGTAAATGTTGATGTTGGACTCTAAATTGTGTATTTATATATTATAAAGGTTTTGGATTCATAAAATAGAATAAAAAGGGCATGATAATGGTGTAGAGGACGTTGGTGTGAAATATAAAGGCATGGAGGACTTTGGCATGGAAGATTAGGTTGTAGGAGACAAGGATATAGAAAACAAGATGAAACAAAATACAAAGGACTTAGATAAAAGTGTAAGACTTGGACAAGAGCACACAAAATAGAGATGGTTGTTAAGTAAGTTGTAGAAGCATTTTAGACTAACTAATCTTGAATATATAAATGGTTCATGAGAGGATAGGATCATAATCAAGAATATCTAGCATAGAGAGAGTATATATGGGCCATTAGGTCCAAGTCTACAAGATTTTATTGTAATGACTCACCATGAATTATTTTTATAAATCAATCATTGGCTAGTAATCTATTTTTATTAATGATTTAATGTAAGGAGAGGGTTATATTATGTATAAAAAACCCTTAGGTTTTTTTTTAAAATGTATGTATACAGACAAAGAATACTAGAGAGAAAATGTTATTGAAATATATTTATAATCTTTTTAAAATTAAGTGAATGGAATCATTAATTTTATCATTGAGTTTTAATATGTTAATCTATTTCTATGGTATTAAATAAAATAATGTGGAATGTATGGAATGAATAAAATGGTTAATTATAGTATGATAGTTCTATTAATGATGACTAAATGTAACTAACCCAAGACCTAAGTGTAGATAGATATGTTTATCCACCAACACATGATAAACTATATGGGAACCTGCATTGATACATGATTCAAGTGAGAACATGGGGTCATTAACTACATGATATGTTAGCACACTATATCATTGGATTCATTTTTTAATTTATGTGCATCACTAGTATTAGTCAAGAAAAATAGGATAAAACCTAACATATTGGTTCCATTTCTGAGTCCTATTATAATTATTAACATAATGGTAAAAATATGCTCAAGTGGCTCGATTAGGAAAATTTCAAGTGTTGGATTGACACACTATAATATAAATTTTTGATTCTATATTAGACCAAATATTTCTCCATGCCAATGGGTAGATTAACATTTATATGAAACATTTTGTGTATAAGTGCCTATTCATTTTTATACTTGGACTTCAAGACATGCATAAGACTTCTCAATAAATTATGAATGGAAAGATTTATAGTTGGTAGAGTGTCATAAAAACTTTAAAATTTTAATAAATACTTGTACATATGTCATGTACATCTAGTGCAAATGAAAACTAAATATATGCATATTTAAATATATTGTGTATACATAATGTTGTCTAGAGGAAGCATAGTTCACTTTCCTTAGGGAACCACATGAGAGGTATCTAATATAGTTTCCATTTGAAATAAATAAATTTATGATTGAATTTGGACTTGGGAACTTCCAAAATGGATGGATAAAACTCTCTCTTACGTGATCATCACAACTCGTGAGAAAATGGAGGGGTATAAATTTGTATAGGATTGGTAGTTTATCAAAGAAATTAGTCAACAATAACTATGAAAGAATAAGTATGATGAGGCTAGGGTTAAGGCCATGATATGAAATGATCTTAGTGGAAATAAAGAGGATACTAAAATTACCACAAGGATCTATAGTAAGATATAAAGGCATGGTGAGTACTTCGTAACCATGGATATGTACCCTTCACTAAGATATGTATGTAGAAAAGATGTAGGACAAGCATTGATGATAGTAGAACCTAATTTAATTAATCCACATTTTCCCACTATAGTGTATGCTTATGCATCTATGTTTGATGTATTTATTATAATAAATTGTGATATTGATAGCATGGAGTCTAAATTTGAGTCTGAAGCCATATCCATAGATGGGATGCATGGATTATAAGTTCAAATTAAAATTTTACAATAAGGCTAACTAAATTTACCATTAGCCTTTACCTTTACAATTATATCAATACATATGGATAACCTTGGAATTCTATGTGGACTAAATATAAGTAGTGGTAAAAATACAATCCCAACTCTAACGAATTAATCTCCTTTAGTGCCCAATATTTTAGGTACTATTTATATAAGATGAATGGGAGTTAGTACTGGTAATGGTTCTACTAGAGGTGCATGAGGATTAAGAAGTAGCTCTAGGGTCAATGGTAGACTTCTTCCATAGGATTTAGGAGGAATTAGAGGATTGCCACCATAGGGTCCACTAAAACCACCTAGTGTACCTAAAGTTTACTATGAGATGACACTTTATCTTCCTAAGTATCTATTTGTTGAGAATGTAGTTTAACATGTTCACAAGTGTGAAATAATTAGGAAATAATGAGGCATATTTTATACTAAGTGAAAGGAAACCTACATTTACACTTCCCTATTTGATCACATGCATAAATAGTACATAAATTTTGATCCTCAGCCATCTATTGTAAACTATGATCTATTGAAAACTAATTTTATATTGGAGTTTGATATTTATGAGTTTGAACAACAAAGTATTATTAATTTAAAATATATTAAGTAAGATTTAACTAAGATTTTTCACACATATGATGCTTATTTTAAAACCCTTATTTAAAATCTATCATTTTAAATCAATCCAATGTAGCATGTTTAATGGTTTGTATGAGGATTATTACTTCCTTTTCATTGATCCTTATCCCATAAGACCTTTATTGATATAAATTAGGAACTAGAAGCTACCATCCATGATAAATATGTAATAAATATATACAAGGGATTAAACTCATTTATAAAGGCCAAAATTGTTTCTAGTCTTCTTAGCTAGAGAATATTAAAGAAAAAAATGGTCATGACACTTGTAATGTCATGTGGTGTGTTGACTATGAAGTATAGGGCCATAATAGAATTAATTATCTAATAAAGAATTTTTGTGCCATGTTAAAATATTCCTATGAAATATATAAGGAATAAAATGATGTATGAACCTTTCTTTTGCTTCAACATGCCACCCAAGCCTAAGTTTCACTATATTGTAAGATATGTAATGCATATATGCATGACAATATTGAATTTTAGGTCCTCAATGAGATTGATGAAATATGAACACAAGCTAATCACTATAATGAACACATAAGAAATTGGGGGAGTCAATATTTCATAGTTCAAGGGCATGTAAATGGATGAGGATCTATTCCTTTTCCACCTATGACATGCTACAAGTGTGTATCTTTGGACCAATACTAATTTAATATCATGGTCTACCCTATTTTCACCTTTTGTAAAAAAGAGAATCAATTGAAATAATTAATTGGCTTGTTTTTGGATATTAACAAATAATGGAATGATAAGGGATATATAATGATATATGTTGTAAAACCCCCAACTATTTAGTAGCAACCTTTCCCTACCACTCCAACAATTGGATCCAAGGTCAATATCACTATTTAGTATGGTGTTAATTCTCAAAATATTATTTCAAGGTGCATATGATATTACAAGGAATGTTATTTGTGTCCTTGACATTCAAATAATCTCCTCCTCCATGTTAGTTTAATACCACAAAAAAATTGATGATTGGTCCACCACCCTTGACATTGGTACATGCACCTTAGTTCCATGGTCAAATTGAAGTTAGGGAGTATATGAAACAATAAGAAGATTATTATGTTAATGAAGTTGAATAATTTAATGTACGCAAATTTATTTTCCAAGGAAAAAATTTATTTATGGTGGTATACCCATTGATACAAATTGTAGACATATGACAAGTACATGTCACTATGAACTATCACTTCCATAATAACAACTGTGTTCACACCACCCTAAGTTATGATGGTGTTAATTATCCATAAGACCATCTATAATTTTTTAAAAGCCTTTGGAGTTTTAAAAAACTATTTTTACCAAAATCCTTATGGATATATGCATTTTATGGTGCTTTATGTGCCTGGTCTAGGGTGTGGTAAATCCAATAAGAAAACTATAAGGAATTAGATACCTAGTGGTATATCACGCATGGTCTACTTTCAATGTTTTAATTTTATTTTCCATAGGATGATTTATGTTTGTACTTGTAAGTAATCTATCAATTGGTAATATTATATTATACATAATTTAAACACCACATACATCACATGCATGGCATACCTGAGGATAACTTATCCATATTTCAAGAACTTGATTCTCCTACCTTAGATCTACTAAATTTTGACTGTCAATCTAAATATGTATATTGGGAACATATACAAAAATAAAAATAAAAGGTCATGTATCATTTTGATGAGGGTGCCATGTTTAATTAATCAAAACCAAATTTTGACCATTTATACCTACATATAGATTATGGGGCATGTGTTGTTAGAAATACTATGTAGTCTAAGTAGAAACCATATCATACACCACTCCAAATTGTTCAAAATAATATTGGGATAGAAGACATGCATAAAATAGCCACTATGGGCAATTACTAGTCTAGTTTTGAGTTAACAAATACATTTAAACTATTATAAGAATATAAAGACATTTTCCCATGAAACCACATAGAAATGAAGAGAGTGCATCCATCATTGGGAATGATACATATGAAGTTGGTTAAGGGAACTTGACTAGTGAGAAAATGAATATATCATATACATGCTAATCTATGTTCTAGAGTTAAATAATAAATTGATAGTATGTTATAAATTGGAGTTATTATTCCCAAAGATGAATATAATTGGGCTAGTCTTATGGTGATCAACATTAAGAATGATGGTTTAATTGACATTTGTGTGGATTACATGCATCTCAATGTTGTGTGTGTTATTAAATTTTTACTAATGCCATTCATATAGGGAATTTTGGAAGGTCTTGTAGGATGTGAGATCTACACTTTCATTGATGGATTTTATAGCTATCACCAAGTGTACATTGTTGAGAAAGACAAGGACAAAACAACTTTTACAACTTAATAGGGATATTTTATGTATAATGTTATGAATTTTGGCTTAAAGAATACACTGACAGCATTCTTATGCATTATTATGTAAGTCTTGAAGGATTTCATGCATAATTTCCTTTAAGTATACCTTGATGACTAGATTATGTATGGTTTAATGCATGACCACAGTGAAAATTTGTGCGTCATGTTTGAGTGTTATATTAAAATTTATATTTACTTAAATATTAAAAAGTATATTTCTCCATGTAATTTGGAATCCTATTAGGACACATCATTTGTCAAAATGAATTACTAGTGCCTATAACCAAGATTTCAATCATTGTCCAACTTCTAGCTCTAATAAATCAACATGAGGTTTGCACCTTCTTAGGTCACATATGATACTGTCATAAGTTCATTCAAGGTTATGCTAACATATTAGCTCTGATGGAAGAATTAATCAAATAGAATGGCCTATTCCTATAGACTAATACACACCATCAAGCTTTTGAGACTCTGAAGTAAAAATTGGTGATTGTACACATTATCCAATTCTTGGATTAGACATAGCCATTTCATGTTCATGTCAATGATTTAGGCATGGTAATGGGTTCCATGCTTGTATAAATAGGTGAAGAAAACCTTGATCGTCCCATTTAGTTTTCTATCTAAATGAAATGTCTCTACTATAAATTATGAAGCCTTATCCATGGTTTATGCATTCCAAAATTATCACCAATACTTGTTAACCACTCTATTTATATTATATATAGATCATGAAGCATGCATTTATTTGGTTAATAATCTAGTGTCGAATGGATTTATTTGTCTATGGATTGTCTTATTTCATGAATTCTAATTCTCCGTAGTCATGAAACTAGACAAAATTAATTTCATCCTAAACCACCTCTCATGCATTCAATATAGCAAAATAGTTTGAATAAAAGATGATTATCTTGATGTTAAACTCTTCTAATTTGTGTGCATGCCCAAAGAATTGGAATAAATTGTTACTTTTATCATAATAGGCTCAGTTATAGACAACATTATTACCCAAGAGAAGAAGTAATTGGTTAAATATGCTACCCCATTCTAGCTTATTATGGGAGACAGATATAAACTAGGATGTGATGAGGTATTATGAATGTGCTTAATGAAACATGAACATGATGAAGTCCTCTAGGAAGTCCATGATCGGTTCTTAGGAGGAAATTTTTTATGGGTTGTAAATTATGTCTCCAAGGTGGCCAAGAATATCCATGAGATGATATATATGAATGGTTCTCAATGACAAAGTGTACCTTAGTTCTCACATAGTTTGCATGAGACCTTATATGTTTTGGTATTATTATGGATGTTTTTGATGATGTTTTATTGATACATAGGCTTTATAGAGTGTAATGAGTTTTTTTAATACTTTTGGAAATGAAAATAATCCATTTGAGTAGTTTTGTGAAGGTTTAGGTTATCCTAGTCATCTTGGCAGAGATTCCTAAGTCAATAGATTGATAACATTAGAATTCACACATGTGAAGGTGTAAAAATAAATTATTCACATTATTTTTTTAAATTTTATTCCTAGAGCATGTGTTTAAAATTTCATTCCTTGACATGATGTCTATAAAAAGTTATGGTAGTGCAAAGTTGCTCTCCCAAGCAGCTTTCATTATTTTTATACTTAATCAAATTTGCATTTTTAGTGACCGTTGGAATTTAAATAATTGAATTTTACAAAAGAAATAATTGTGATTTTTTGATATATATATATATATATATTGATAAAATAGATGAATTTTATAATGTATTAAAAATAAAAGTATTAAATAACTTCAATGTCAATCCATGGAAATTGATTAGGAGTTTGACTAATCATATAATTACATTTATTGTAGCTCAAAGTTGACCAAGGGTTCGACCTTAATTTGTTAAGTACCTAAGAAGGATGTTTTCATTTATATTTATGATATTTGGATGTTTCATGATGATTTATATATTGGAGAGTGTTGTATACTCCTTGAAGATCATTTGTATGGATTTTGTAGGTTTGACCAATCCATATTCAGTATGAATCATATCTTAGAAGTTGACTTTTTGTCTGTTCATGGTGTTTTCATGTACAAGGAAAATGATTGAATATTTTTACATATGTATAGGTTATTAGATATGAATTTAATCACTTGACAGTGTTTTAGGGGTCATGTTTCTTAGACTTATGTGTTTGCAAGTGGTCTTGTGTTTCTATTTATCTCAGTGAAGTGTTAAAGGGATGAATAGGTCTCCATGGACCTAAAAGGGATACTTATACCTAACTAAAAGGTTTTGTTGCTTAAGGGTGATCTATAAATGCTATGGTTAACCTATGTAGGTGGTGTTGATCTTTTTCTAAGTGGGATAAAAGCCTTAATGGTTAAGGAATATCTTGTGGCTGACCAAGAAGGTGGTGATCATGAAGACTCTATAAAGATAAAAAACAAAGATGAAGGTTTCTAGAGAGAATGAGAGAAGAAAGGTGAAGTGTGAGTAAGCCTGGTTGATGAATTTAAGAACATAATAGTGTGAGGGATATGTATTTGACCTAATTTTCATGTTTTTGATATGGTAACAATGTTTTTCAGGGTTGATGGTTGAGGATGAGTGAAGAGGTGTAGAGTGATCCAAAATGTTGTTTTAGATGTATTTCTTGTGTGCAAAGGATTGAGAAAGTGTGAAGGGTTGAAGAGAGTTGGTATTCAGTACTTATCCATCAAATTGGAAGTCAGTCAAAGTAATTAATGTGTTGATATTAGAGGTTTTGTGTGGGTTCTCAACATCTAGGGCAAGTGGGTGCTTGTCCATGCTTAAGGGTTCATTATCCTTATGGAGTGGGTGCTTCACTAAAGTCTCTTGTTTGTGATCTCTTATAGGACTATAGTCCATTTATTTTTAGACTTGATAGTGGGTTTTATTACCCATGAGGGTTTCCTATATAATCCATGAATTATGTGATTTGATCTTGTATTATTTTATTTTTTCATTGCAATGAATGGTTTATATGCTTCATGAATGCTTATGTTGAATGGTTAAGAGTTTGAAAAATTGGAACTAAATTTGATTTTCTTAAAATAATGATTCACGCCACCCTCTCAATTATTGTACCTATAATAGATGTTATGTTGGTGATGAAACAAAAAGAAAGGTTCTACTAGTTGGGTTATGGTGTCCCACATTATTCAAGGATGTCAAAGCCTATGCATGCTAATGTGATATATGCTAATGTGTAGGTAAACTAACTTTATATGATGCCATAAACATTCATCCAGTGCTTTCTCATGAATTAAAAAATGGGCTATTTATTTTTTCCCATTCAACCTAATGTAAGATAGACTAGAACATGTTATATAATTACTACCATAGATTATCTCACATTATGGGCTAAAGCAACAACAACACAAAATTGGAATATATATACCACTATAATATTTATATGGGAATATATCATCACAAAATATTGATGCCAGTTAATTATAACTAGTGATTGTGTCACTCACTTTATCAATTCAATAGTGTGCATCCTCTTAATTGAATTCATGATTTCAAACCATAAGGCCACACCATATCACCCTCAGTAAAATGGTACAATTGAAGCCTTTAACAAGGTCCTTGTTAATCCATTAACTGAGATTTTTAATATAAATGACACTAATTGGGATGATCATGTTCTAGTAGTCTTATGGGTCTACTGAACTACATATAAAAGGATAAACAAAATTACTCCCTTTAAGCTTGTCTTTGTCACTAAAGTGATCTTACTAGAGAATTTTCTTATACCTTCCTTAAGTATTGCATACATTAGTATATTAGATGAATAAGAATACCTGAAGTCTTGATTTAATGTTTTGATTTATTTGGATGAAGCATATATTTTGGCACACTAGATTCAAGGGGTTGAGAAGCAAAAATAAATTTTTTGGCATGACTAACATATGAAAACAAAAAAATCGTCATGTTATGCATGTATTGGTATATAATTAAAAGTTCACACACCATCCACAATAACTATAGTTCTAGTGGAATGGTTATTTTATTATTTATTATATCTACTCAATAAGAACTTGTAAGTTATAAATATTAGATGGAAAAGTATTATTGATCCATTCTAATGGTAGTCATTTTTGGCCCTATAATTTTGTTGTCACCTAGATTTAAACCCCTTGAGGAGATGCTTATCTCCCCATCCAAATGGCACAATGGAAACATCTCTTTTTCTATGGGTGCTAATTTGTTGAGATGAATCTCTAAAAGGGCTATTTTCCTTGATGTAATCTTTGAAACACTTTCTTACCTATAAACTTTTGGATGAAAAGGATTAAGAAAAAAACTAAGAAATATAAAAAATGTGATGCAAAAATAGTATATCTCCTCATATTGACTGAAATTTTACCACTTAGATCAAAACAAAACTTCTCTTACACAAAACTCACAACATAAGGAATCTTGTTACATTAGTGTTTCATAAGCTAGGTTGTAAAGGCATTTTGATGCTTAATAAGGTAATGAAGGATCAATTTATAGAATAAAATCATGAACAAATTATAATATTCTTATAAAATTATAAAAGATAACTAAAAAATACTTGCAATAGTTGCTCTTTTGCACATTTGGTGAACAATCAAGGATAACATGCTAGAAAAGATAATCTTCTACTAGACAAAACCAACAAGATTGCATTAACACTAAATTGAACAGCATGTGAGTAGGAAAAATCACTTTTTTATTTATTAAATATTCATTTAAGTACAAATTTGGCCATATTTTCCCCATTAACCAACAGAGGCTCCCTAAAAGAGCCAAAAAGTCCATATTTATAGCCTTTGAGAGAGAAATAAAGAAAAGGAAGTACAAAGGTCATTTGGATATGTGTTAATCTCAAAAAATGGGTTAAAATTGGAATTATAAGTAGTCATGAGTCAAACCAATCAATTAAAATAAGTCCAATTATTCATATAATTCATGAAAACTATGAAAAGCAACACAAAATTCCTTATCCTAGCTCAAAAAACTACTTTCATCATTTGGATATGTTTGAACACCCCACCAATAACTAGGGATAGGTCATATAATTGGAATAATATTTAAGGCCTTAAATAATGAAATTTAATTCATTGGTTTCATTCTTACTCCTTTTTAAACTCTTGAATGAAGTAATCACTATCTTTAGTCCTAAAACTCCTTATTTCAATTATCCCTCACACTCGGCCTCAAAAATGTCTTCATTTTTTCATTAAAACATATGGGAGGGAGTTAATTACAATTTTAAAGACCATCCATGGACTTATAGTTCTCAAGTACACCTTAAAAAGGCCAAATACTTAGAGTTTTCATCCCTCTCACCCTTATGTTCACTATGGCAGTTTAACTAGCTAAAAGTAAGAAAAATATTTGAGCAATCATTAAATTTTATTAGGAATGAAATATATTTGTTTGGTTATAAAAATTACTAATATTTTCCCCAAATTTTATTTCATCTTCTCAAACCCCCCAGAACCTACAAAACATAGAAAATGGTGAGAAAAACACTATTTTACATGTTGTCCATATAGTTTCATATATATCCTTAGAATGGGTGAGATCCTGAGTGATTATTATCCATTATAAAATAATTTTTATTTATAAAATATTCTAATTTGGTGGCTCTCCAAGTTTACTTTCCTCATCAGGATCTTCTAAGGGTTTTACTAGGGTTTTATACAATTTTTGTTCTTAACAATTTTTTATAAAAATGACATGTTCAATTTTCCAACAAATTCCATAAACTATTTTATTATGAAATTATCCAACTCCTCCTAACTCGTTTTATTTCCATGCAGAGCCTTAGCAAATATATGAGCTTCACAAGTTACCCTATTGATCTTATTTCTCCACTTCCTTACATGCTTGAGCTATCTCTAGGATTAAAAAATACTCATACAAGTTTATTTGCATAAAAATAGCTCATAAATGTCTAAATACACTTTATAAACATTCCCTAATCATCTGGATAGCTCATAAAGACTAGAAATGAAATTAGACCCCTAATTGGCTCTAAGTCTCCTCAAGGCCTAAAGGGCTTAGTATAGTCCCTAATAGTTTGGACCACTTGGGATTATATAAAATTATTATTATGGTTTATTATGAATTTTAATACCTCATTAATACTCAAAAATCCATCACCTAACCTCTCAAACACTCGTTTTCATCTTTTCTTCTCATTTGCCAATTAGGCCTAGTGAAGACTTGCCTAATTAGATTGTGTGCCTGAACAATTAGGTCACCCTAAGGGTTTGGAGATTTTTTGATTGTTACTAATAATCCATACATATTAAATACACATCCCATAATTTTAAATTTAATATATCAAGGCCTCATCTTAGGTCCTTTACTCATTTTGGCACCCTTTAACTATTTTGTCAAAGTTCTAATTTTCATGAGTGGTTGATCGCAATGAAAAAATATAGAGATATATCCCTCATACCCATGGAAAAATTAAAGTATTTTGAGTTTTATAATTTCCTAATTATTATCTATACCAAATTTCAAGGTTAGATACCCTCATTTAGCTACCTAACCAGCTCAATTTATCTAAAATAGTGGCTAAAAACCATGTTTTCCTACATTTTTCTCCAAAACAACTTAGTAGTCACTCTTCCAAGCTAAAACCATGCCTATAAGTTACTTAAACATGTTTATCACCCTCATTTAATTCTTATGGATCTTTTAGGACCATATATAACACTTATTCCTTCATATTCTTCATGCTTGCCTCTTGAGCAAAAGGTTTTCTTGGTCTGCAGTACAAACTACTAGCCTTGAGTATGTAAAAAATTCGTTTGATTATCATAGTCCATTAAAATTTTATATTCAACCTTCCTTCTCCATTAGCATGATAGACCTATACGTTCACTAAGAGTGCACACTCAGTTATAGGCGTATGTAGGGTCTTACGAGGTCTATCTTATAATTCAAACTGGGTACCTTATTATAGGTGGATTAAGACACTTTAGTGGGGTCTGATGTAGGATGATATCTCATTTTTTGACACTATTAAAATTTGGGAAGATATTTTGAGTTCATATAAACTTAAATCATGTCTACCTAGACATCTCCCTTCATTATGAGCCTCCAAGGCACTATTTTGCATAACTTTCTCATGCCACTGTTTGAATTAGGGTGTTCTACCCACAACACTACCTGTAGGTGAATATAGGGGTCCCTTTTCATTTTTTCATGGTATTAAATATATATTTTAGAAAACATTTGGGGTTACACAATTCATAATTATTTTAGATCTCACGTATATATTCCATTAGAGCTCAAAACAATGCTTATCTTGTTTGACTCTTGCTTGGACTAAAACACCATGCTTTTTTATTTTAGGTGTTTACTACCTAATATGGTGTGATAATTATTCCCTTGTAATATTTTAATCCATAAGATTAAATATCATGTTATATACCCTTAGTCACTTTGAAAATACTTATAACATCTCACTAAAATCTCATGTCAATTCAACTATTGATGTACCCTACCTATTGTAGGTAAACCTTTACATAGTGTACAGAATGAGGAGAGTATATGGGTTTAAAGGTCATATTTTCATCTTGACTTGATTATGATTATGCTCACTTGATAAATTTAAACATATATAATTATTTATCATTAAATAAGGTTAATAATCACCATTTTGGAAAGCAAAGTTGTTTAAGGAACAAACCGCTATAGATATCATTGTCTGCCTTCAGTAGTTTTGATAGAAACTTTAATACCAAAAATTATCATTTTAAAATTTCCACCATCCATTGAAACCTTTCATGTGTATTTTATTATATAATTTCTACATGATTAAATCCTCAAGATGAATTGGAAACATTAAGAGGCATATTTGTTGAGGTCACTAAAAACCCATTGGGCCTTTATTTTCTCAAACTAAGGATGAGAGCCCTAAGTCATGCCATGTCATACTTTGGAATATTTTTACCTCAAAATCTTTAAATTTTACCTAATTCAAGGTTTTACATGGTGGAACCACACAATATAACTTAATATAATCTTTTTTCATGTTCCAAATTTACCATCAAGAGTTCTTATTCTTTACTAAGAACACTTGTAGATGCTCATTTCTCAGTGCAGGCATCAAGTGGAAGAAAATTAGTAGAGTGAGTGTGGAAATTAATATTAAAATAATTCAAACTATTTAAAATCATTTAAAATTCATATTAACCACTATGGGACTCTTTAAACATGCTTCAACATATTTACTTCAATGTGTTAAATCTCCATGAAAGCATCTAAAGGTGTCCATTAATGGTAGAATTGTGTACAAGTATGGTATATGAATATAAATAAATGAAAATTATTTGAAGGATTAGTTTTAAAATAATGGGACCAATAAAACATTTAAAATATATATATATAAAATCATAACCCCTTAGAGATACTGACAAAGCATGAAAACTAGGAAATGGTGGAAAATTGGTTATTGAACTCAGAAGAGACTAGTCTACCAATTCAAGGTTGTTAGGTGAAAAAATAAAATTTAAAATTTAAAAAAATAATGGGATGTGTAAGGAGACATGTCCAAAATCCTCTAGATAAATTATGAGCAACTAGTTTGTATGAATTTGCTCAAACGAAGGGAAAATGATAGGGTGCATAGATTAACAGGTAGTTTTAAAAGCTGAACTTCAAATGGATGGTTCATAAAACATAATTGATATTTAAAAAACCTATTTTTATGAAAATTTATTTCCATAATTTTAATATCACCTCCTAGAATCATTTTACTTGAAACCCTTTGTGCTGATTGTCCAAGCAAAAACCTAAGTGTCACTTCAATCTACCAAGAAGGGCAAAAATGCAACAAAATGGTTTTGACATAAAAATTACTATTTTAGACTAAAAAAATAGTATATATGAGTGTTATAAATATTAATATACCCCCCCATAATCTTCCCCATGTGGCATGCTTCCCAAAAATCTATACAAGTGCCATTTTATCTCTTTTTAAACTGATTTCTATAATTTTAGTTAGGGAACCTACAATATTCTGATGTGACTGAAATATATGACCCTACTACTAACCTATTTGATTTTTTACATGAATTTAATACTCCTATTCACCTTAGTAAAAATTACATTTGCATTAATGACTCTTAAAGGCATATAAAATGACACCTAATGAACAAATTGACTAATGCAACTAAGACCAAAGCTAATATGACATCAACTAACATCAAATGATAAGTAATACTTTATATGAAAATATATTAGGACCCATTAAAACATTTTAAATAATTTTTTTTTCCTATGGGTGCTATTTGACCAAAAAGTCAAATTTGGTCAACACATTCTATGTAACACTTTTAAGATCATTAAATAGTGTTTATGCCAATAATTTTGTTTAAGAAATAGTTTTTTTAAAAAAATAGGCATCAAATTTCTCATATTAATTTAGTTAGGTTGACTTTATAACATTTGGTGTTCTATTGTATTCATAACTTTATCATTCCTCACTATTACCTTGACACATGGTTCTCACTTGGTTATGACATGGAGGACCATGCACATATTTTAGTGTGGGGTAAGTTTGAATATGGATAAAATAATTAAGCTAAAGTGTGTACATAAAATGTTTGGAGTAATCATGCAAGATAAATAAAATATTATATCGAAAAGAGGCGTGTAAGAGGTGGCACATGAAGGAGATATGAAGGAGGTGATGCATGACAAAGGTACATAAGAGGTGAAACACAACCTAAAAATGTGGGATAAATATGACAAAGGAAACATTTTTATGAATATGGGTTAAAATAAAAAGTTAGTTCCCATGAATAAAATTAAAAAATTTAAATTTTATTTATAGCTAACTTACATTACCAGAAAGGCACAAATTTTAAGGGAAAGATGGGACATTCATTTATTGATGACATAGTGGAATAAATGATAAGAATTTCAAAAGAATGCCATGGAATTACATTTAAAGTATTAATTATTAAAGTTACAGATGATGACATGGATCGATAATCAATGTAAATTTTTTAATATTTATAAAATACCTAGAGACCTCTCATTCTCATTTTTACTATTGAAAACTTTTAAATATTTTAGAGCTCAAACAAGCATGAACTAGTAGTATAAAATGTGTCTTCATAGAATTTTCATTCCTAAAAACAAATCAAAGGTGGAGGAGAAGTTCATTTAATGAAATAGGAGTGGTAACATGATCATCAAAGCGTATGTGATTTATTTACAAATTTTAGATGCTACATCATCCATTGAAGGAGGTTGAAGTCGGAAAGTTGAAGTATTTTGATTTTGGAAAAAAAATCATATTAGTTTAGAATAATTGGTTGACTATGCATTAACCTTTGGGCACCCAGTTGGTGATGAGGCCAAAGAGAGAATTGAGTAGGAGGAGAGATCCATTATCAATCATCCATAAATTATAAGAGAGTGAAGGTGCAATAGAAGACAATCTTATTTTCATCCAAGAAGAAGTTTCTAGTGTACATGGTGGGTAAGGCTAGAAACTATCAAAGCTAGTATAAGTGAAATATAATGGGAAAACATTAGATATGGTGTGTGTAGTAAATAAGGCTTCCAAAACACCACATCCACCCCCTATTTTGATAGAGGAAATGTAGTACCTAGATATGGTTTTACACATGGATAACTAGGAATATAAGGTTTCTACATGTCTTATACTTGAATATAATCATAACCAATATAGGAATGAAGGGGGCTTAAAATAAAACTACTAGGTTGAGTGATAAAACACAAGGAATGAGATCACCTATGATCTCATAGTTTATAATTTGTTTTAGGATGGAGGTGTGCTTCAAATATTCCAACTTCCATACTTTGGGAAACCTCAAGAGGTGGTTTATTTTATGATTTCGTGCATAAATGAGGGCTATGTTTACTTTTATGGGCATGAAATGAGGATTATCCCTTAATATATAAATAAATTAATAGGGTTTTTATGTTCATAAGATAATGTCATTGTGGATCTTAATGATCAGGATGTGATTGATAAAATGACAATGACATTAAAGTACAAAAATGAAGGCCATGTCATGTACATGAAAAGTCTTTCAGATACCACCATTAAATGAGATACACACTTGGACATGACAAAGTTAATGGGTTTGGATGAATGGAAGGAGGTAGATATGGCCCACCTCTATGTCACAATTCAAATGTCTAAGTGGACTAAATACAATTACACTTAGTATTTTGTTGAGAGAATTGAAGAAGATGCAGAGAAGTCCCATTGACTACCTAACCATAACTTTCTTTGGGGGGTTAATTAAATTTTAATTTTTTTATGGAATTAGTCTCCTAGAGTATTTTGGCAAAGAACTTAAGTGGGTCTACCCACAAGAGCACAAGTCCCTTGCTAAGAGGTTTAAATAATTTACATGTTCAGGCACCATCACACCCTCTTATAATATAAAAGATGAAGGGTTATTTTGAGGGGATGAAATAATATTTTGGGAATGAATGACACATAACCAAATATTTTCTTGTATAAATTTGAATATAGGATAAATTTGATGTTAAATAACATTATTCACTCACATGGATATGGATGGAGATCATCAATAACTTGTTGGGATGGCTCAAGTTGCCCTATGGCTTCACTATAAAATATTTCATGGAATTTATTAATCACCTTATAGATAAACACCTATAAACATTGATGTTTATAAGATTGAAATTTAGGTTCACACTCTTCATAACTTATTTTTATATCAAATAAAGGAAGTATACATAGAGTGGCATAAAATAGGTAAAACTACTATTAATCCTTTTAATATAATCATGCAAAGAAAAATATTTTTTGGTTTACTATATTATTAGGCCATAGTATAAAATTTTGGGAAGTTTGGAGGTATAGAAATAACCCATACCCCATCAAATATAAACACATGAATAAATAATTACATGGGAAAATGATAAAAGGCCAAGTCCTAAAACCACTAGTTCTAACAAGGCACATGAGGAACAACCAAAGTCTAACAAAAAGTGACAAAATTAGGCCTCATTTACAATAAAATATTAGGGGTTATCTATATAATAAATTAAGGATGGCATCATTTCCTCATAATAATCAATTTTCCATTCAAGTCTAGAGTTTTTGACACCTGAAGTGGTGATGTTTAAATTAGGTGAAGCATTTCTAGAAGCACAACCTATAAAATAACCCACCCCTAATCCTAATAAATAATAATATGATACTAAAGATCCATAATTGGACATTAATATTCCAAAACCTACTAAAAATTAGTAAGAAGAAGGAACCCCAAACATAGACAACCTTGGAAATCACATAATTATCTAATGATAAAAGAGTCCCAAAATTGTATATCCATAGCAGAACCCTCACAAGGGCAAGGACCTTGTATAATAAGTAAAAGTGTATTATAAAATAAATGGGGGTAATGTTGACCTTCCTATTCATGCCCTATTTTATCAAGGCATATTTAATGAGAAATTATATATGTGGGATTACTTCCCAAAAAATGAATCCATCAAACAAACATGGAATGACTTATCTTTTGCTATTAATATATACAATTATGAAGGTCATTTTAAGCTCCTAAAGGCCAAAAATGCATTAATCCTAGAGTGGGGGAATATTAAGATGTGTTTGGAGTGGATCCCCTTAAATTATTTAAATCTAAAAGAGGAATGACCCTAATAAAATTTTTCATAGAGGTCACAAGGAAAATTATTCTCCATATAAATGATGTTGGAAAGCTTTTCCACAAACATCAAGAGGTCATACAGATTATAGGGAGGATCATGATAAAAGGTGCAAGCTTGAAGATGAACTAGAGGCACTCAAGTTACAACATAATATAGCTAAATCATTTCAAATAAATACATTAGGCCTTTGTTATATGATCTTGAAGAGCGATGCAATGCTTGTTGAGGGTCTTCCTCTCACCAATGAAGCCATTGACAAACTAGAGGATTCATTTTATCAAGGCATATTTAATGAGAAATTATATATGTGGGATTACCTCCCAAAAAATGAATCCATCAAACAAACATGGAATGACTTATCTTTTGCTATTGATATATACAATTATGAAGGTCATTTTAAGCTCCTAAAGGCCAACAATGCATTAATCCTAGAGTGGGAGAATATTAAGATGTGTTTGGAGTGGATCCCCTTAAATTATTTAAATCTAAAAAAGTAATGACCCTAATAAAATTTTCCATAGAGGTCACAAGGAAAATTATTCTCCATATAAATGATGTTGGAAAGCTTTTCCACAAACATCAAGAGGTCATACAGATTATAGGGAGGATCATGATAAAAGGTGCAAGATTGAAGATGAACTAGAGGCACTCAAGTTACAACATAATATAGCTAAGGCATTTCAACTAAATACATTAGGCCTTTGTTATATGATCTTGAAGAGTGATTCAATGCTTGTTGAGGGTCTTCCTCTCACCAATGAAGCCATTGACAAACTAGAGACACTCATGGACCTTGTGTTCAAGAAATGTAAAAATGAATTAAACCCCTAACAATAAAAAATATGGGAAATAGAGTAACTTATATATTCCATAGATACATAACCTTTTTGACTAAATTAGGTGCCACTATTACCATCATTGACAAGGTTTTTGTAAGCTTGGCATGGCCAAATTAAATATTGGAAGCATGAATTTATCCTGAGAAATAAAAATGTCAATAGGTGGTTGAGGATGTATTGGATATCAAGGATATATCCTAGTGTGTCAAGGTATTCTAGGACATAAATGAACTAGATAAATTAATAAGTGCCTATCGATAATAACTTAATGCTAGTTTTTTTATCACTTTGAGGGTAAGTTTTGGTAGAATTTGGGTTACTTGAGGATGCCCACAAGGTTGTAAATTCTTAGTTTAACATTTTGATGACTCAAGTAAATTATTTTATAAATAATCTTGAGGATATAAAGTAAATACATGTTGAGGTGGAACTCATTACTTCCAATCCTTAGACTACACTCAACCAATGGGAGGAGATCAAACACCAAATGTAGTATATGAGACCCAAATTTTTATTATCTAAAGAAGCTTCATCATAGTCTAGGATACACTATCAGTTTAATATTGGTGATGTTGGACCCAAATTTTTTTATTTATATATTCTCATGGTTTTAGATCCATAATGTGTAAGATTGATAGAATGAGAATAGTGTGGGGGACCTTGGTGTGGAAGAGAAAGTCATGGAAGAGAGGATGGAAGAGAGGCTTAGAAGAGAGGGGCACAATTGACCTTGGAATAGAAGATAAAGTTATAGGATATAAGGATACAAAGATAAGGAGAAATAAAAGATGCAGGACTCAGACAAAATCATAAGACTTGGACAAGGGCATAAAAAGAAAAGATGGCTATGAAGTAGCTCACAAAAGCATCATAGACTAATGAATCATGAATCTATAACCAATTCATGAGAGGACAAGATTACAAGCACATGTGTCTGGCATAGAGAGATTATATAGGGGTCATTAGGTTTGATTCAAAAGGATTTTATTGTAATGGATGATCATGACTTCTTTTTTTTGAAACAGTCATTGGCTAGTCATCTCTTTTGTATTTATGATGTAATCTAAGGAGAGAGGTTGAACTATGTACAAATACCCCTTAGGTTTTTTTTATAAGTGTATGTAGATAGATAAATATGGAATACTAGAGAGGATTTTTTAGAAATGTCTTTGTAATCTTCTTTGAATGAAATGAATGAAATCACTGCTTTTATCTATGAATTCTAATATGTTAATTTATTTTTATGGTATTAATTTGAATAATATGGAATGTATGGAATGAATAAAATTTTTAACTCTAAAAATTTATTTTTAAGAAAAATTACTAAATGTAACTAACCCAAGCACCTAATTGTAGATAGTTATGTTTATCCGCAACCACATGGTAGAATCAATGGGAACTGATCTTCACTATATTTTAGGTGAGTGCAATAGGTCACTACTCACATGATATGCCAATGTGTTAGCTTATAGGCTTCCTCATTTCCTTTAGGCATGTGACTAGTATTATTAAAGCATAACATGATAATAACCCAACAACTTATTAGGGAAATGATTTTTGTTTTGATTGTATTTATACCTTGGAAACATGGGGGGTATTAAAAAGTTTATATAAAGAGTATTTCCCCTAGAAATGGTAATTTTGGGTTTAGTTAACAATGTTTTATAACCCATTTAGATTCAATAATGAAATTTTAAATTAAAATATCATATTTTCACTTTTGGAAATTGGTTAACCTCTGTAATGCCTTTTTGCTTAAAATTATATTAGCTATATGAATTTTCAATAGATAGAGATATGTAATATATTGGAACATACTCATATGATCAAGTAATTATAATTCTTTTGTTGATTCTAAATATTTAATTATAGGTCAATGGGGTAAATTATGTAATTGGAGTTCTTATGAAAATTATGTATGCTCCATAGTGTCATTGAAATGTTTCATTCAACACTTATTCTAATTCTACAATATCTAATTAAATTTATCTAGTAGCTATGGGCTACGATGGATAACCTACCTTCTTAGTTCATTTACTTATTTATACATTTGGTTCACTAAATATAACTACAAGCATGATTTCAAAATGAATTTACTAGTTTTTTCATAATTATTTTATTCGAAATTGATAAAACTAGAAAATTAAACCTAGGTAAAATTTATCTACAAGTCTGGCTGGAGATAAATTATTGAAACTTGTTCATAAAATCCAAAAATAATTAGAAGATTTTTTGGCTATGACATTTGGCATCACAAAATATTAAAAATGTGGTTTATGCTCCTTTGATTATTCAAATTAAAATTATTTATTTCTCTTCTCTTATGTTATTCCACCTAGATTCTTATATTTCTCTCATAATAATTATGATTCTTGTAGTCTTATGTTCTCTCTATTGTTACAAAATCATATTCTTAGAATGGAAAAAATAGATTTTACTCTTATTCTTAAATTCATAACATATGGATTTCAGCCATTCATTACCATTTTATTGATGCATTGTGATATCTTGAAATTCTATTTTAACTATATTTATACACTATCTTTGTCATTAACTTAATAGCAATTGGTAATATGACACCTACTTATATTATTAATTTACCAATTAAGGTATATATTTGATGTGATGCACTACCATTTTTTGAATAATAAATTATTTGGGATTTGTCCTTTAGCTATACTTCAAAATTTACATATCATTTACATCATCATCTAAAAAAATTGTATTTTTTTCATTTATATCTCCATGTGCCATCACATGTCATTCCTAGACATGATGGATTATTGTATTTTATATATTACACTTATGAACCAGATCCATCCATGCATTTGAGTGTGATATCAAGAAACTATCTTATCCCTTTTTCCCCATTTTATTTTTTATTATTCTATGGTGTATCTAATTCTTGTATATACTATATATTTTACTAATTCTACTCTATAACCTTCTCTTCTACACTATCAAACTTGTCAAAAAAAAATCTGACTCTACTTTCACCATTTGGTGCTTATTTTCAATTTTCCCTCTTGCATTCATTTAGTGATCATAAGGCTTGATATTACTACTGTTCACCATTCTTAGAGGAAAATATCCATATAGTTCTTTCAAGACTATAGTTCCATAATTTTTCATATGATGGATTATATATTTCCATTTTTAACATATTTCTAAATTTTTGAACTGCACTTTAAACCTAATTTCATGCCAATAGTACCAATTTATATTTTATATAATTATTTTAATCACAATTTGTGATCATGTCAAGCATTTTAGAAAAAAATGTGTACTTACTGATTCTAATTGGCTATAATTTTTATTTAATATAAGTAATATTATTAATTAATTAGTTTTCTACAAACTATTTTTCACCAAACCATGTAATCATTATAATAAGCAAGCTAGTAAAAACATATTCTAGTAGAATAACTTCTTACATTCCACATATCAATTCAAATAGGGAGTGTTCATTTGAAATATTTTTATTTATATAGTGTACCAATGGGATCATATGGATGAAATCATCCCAATCATTTTTACACACATTTTATTTGTTTGTTATTATTCTCTCAAGTACCTTGTTTGATGCTTCATCTTGGACATTAGATTTTTGATGTTATGTGATAATATTATATTCAATATCATGAAATTGTGCATGAGTGTCTTGATGATTTTTCTAAAAAAATGTGTATGCCAATCATTGATCAAACCTTGCAAGAATTTAAGTCTTGTGATTATGTTCTCATACAATAATTGTGTTTCATATTTTGATCTATAGTTTGGAACTATAACTACTTCTTCAAAATTATTTAAAAATGAATCATATTAATTAGGTACCAATAATTATATCATTTGGAGACTATATTAATTTTCCTAAAAAAGACACACCCCACTATTAAAATGATTATCATGCGAAAGGGGTTGAGCAGTATTTCATCCTTCTAGTTTGGTTTGTCCATTTACTAACTTACATTGAAAAAATTTATACTTATTTTTTATACTTTTGGCCATCATAATCCACATTATAATATATTTATCTTATTTATTTAACCTTTTCAATGATATTTAAATAAACATTTATGCATGTCATTCAACACTTATAATATTTCATGCTAAGATTCCACTTTTTAAATGACTTTATCCTTTCCCAACTTATTTAAACACCTACTGATAATTTTAAAGGAAATTCCCTTATTTTTTATTTGATTGTGTGAAACATAGGTTTTGCAAGGATCCTAAAACCCCAATATTAAACAAGTAAACAAGAGAGGATAACAAAGAAATATAAATGAAATAGACCACATGGGCTAACTAAGAACAAGAAACTTATGAAAAAACTATACTAATACCCCAAAACCAATATATGATCAAAAAAAACACAAAGAAAGATAAGATCACAAATTAACCTAAAGGATCCTTAGAACCTATTAAATTATCCACCATCATGGGTTCATTCATATTTTTTCTCTCCTTCATCTTACTATTCTTGGTTTTGCATCTTCTGTGACTACTTAATCCTTCAACCATCCATTCCTTTTGCATACTTGATGCCTTTGCCCTAGGGACCATCTCTACACTCTTGGTTTTCTTAATACATTTGGTTTTTAACTTGATTTTTATACTTAAGGGGTAAGTAACATTTATAAATTTAGAACCTATGGCCTCCTTGACTTTATTGATATAAGTGACTTCAGAACCCAAAATTTGAGTGTCACCTTCTACCATCTTAAATTTTCTCTAGACTTACTTCAACATATCAAATTCTACTTTCATGACATTCTAGTTTTCTATAATGATGACCATCTAACATCTTAGGTTATGTATTTTATTTTAAAATTCATGAAATTTTATCTTATGGCCCATGGGAGGATCTCCCAATCCTCTATTATCCTCCCTTTTTTCATTTTAGAATTCCTTAGGGCTTTGATTTTAAAATTTGGTTTAGTTATCTTATCCCCCTAAAAAAGGGTAATATTTTACCTTACTCTTTCCTTTTCTATCTTCCACTTATTTTGGCTCTTAATGAGGGATCTCAAGGGGAAATATGGTGGGAGGGTGATAAAGAGATGGGATTACCTACACACTCTTCTATAGGGTTTTCAAAATCTTCCCTAAGATTTTATCCTTCATACATTTGGTAGTTTGGACCTCAATTCCCCTTTGGTATTTCCACCTCTAGGAGAAGAGGAAGATGACTACCTAATTAATGAGATATGTGTTAGGCTTATACTGAAAGGACAAGACCATATTTTCAAGGGACATAGGCAAAAAATATGGAATGCTAATTCTATGACCCTTGAAATTATATAAGTGCAAAATGTGGTAGGATAAGATGTGGGTGAACTTACCCTCTTGGGTTAAATATTTAATAACTTGCAGGAAGACTTCCAACTAATGCATAGGTATGATTACTCTTGGATATCCCTTTTTATCAGTTTGAAAGGTGGTTTTGGTCTCAAATAGTATCTATATTAATTCCTGCTTCCTTCACTTATCTTTGTAAGCTTTATTACCTTTTCAATACATTCGTGTGACCTCAATTATGAGATCCTCCAAGATGTCAATCCTTAATCCCTTGTGATCATATATTTATTTTCCTCTTTATTATAATGATCTATAGATGTATCATGTTGTATTAAATTCACAGTGTTATCTAATTTCTTAAGGATCATGGTGAATCTAAAAAAGTGCACATTCAATGATTCTTCTTGAAAATCCTTTGGTTTATATTCTATTTGTATCCAACTATGATGATCTAATCCTACATTTTATATTCCTAGTTTGATATTAATCTTGAATTTATACTATTGGAGGGACATCAACCATAATGAAATTATTCCCCCCAACAAGGGCATATTCATAATATATTGAAATGTCTAGTGATTTGTAAATAATTAAAATTAGTTTTATAATAAGTAATGATATAATTTTTACAAATTAAAAACCATATAAAATCCTTCTTGTTCCATTTTGGTGTATTTATTTTGTACAAAATAGATCTTATGACTTGAAAAATAAATAGGATGGTTAAACTCTCCCTCTTTTATATCTACAAGTACACCTATGGAAAACCCTAAATCATCCATATGGACATGATTTTTCCCAATATATAAATTCTAATATTAGAGTGTTCACCAATTTTTATTTTTATGTTTTAAATGAATTTTGGCATTATAGTGTCCTTTCAAATTTAATATCCTTGTGTAGATGTTTTTCCATGGGCATTGTGATATTGGTATAACTATGAATGAACTTGTGGTTAAAACTAATGTTCCCTATAAATGTCACATAGTTGAATGGATGGTAGGTGGATAAAAACAAAATATGACTGAAATATTCCCTTCAGAAACCATTACTATATCCCTACACATCACATGTCCCAACATAACTCCAAAAAGTTTTAAAAATAATCATTTTTTAAAATTGAGTATCATTCACAAAGTTATACCCATTTTTTGAATCAATCACAACATTGATAATTATTTATTAAAGAGAGAGAAAACCACCAAATCATATGAGTATAACTTAATGAATCATTGATTTAATACATTTGAATATGGCTCTAAGGAGTATTTTTGATGCATTCTTCAACTTGAATGGCATAAACCTATATGTGAAAGACACTAATTTATTTTCAAAAGTTATTTTGGATGTCTTCCTCTGTAATGGATATTTGATGATATACATTTAACCCATATATTAATTATTATACTTCATGAACTATTATAGCATATCTCATCTCATCTATGAATGGTGTTGGAAAAGGATCATTTGTGAAATCATAATTCAATGTGATATACTTTCCACATACTCTAATTACCCTAATTTCCTAGGTTAAACAATCATTGGACTTACCCAATCTAATTTTTATAATGGATAAATGATAAATACCAACCATGCAATCCATTTTTTATTTTACCTTAATATTCATGTTTATATTTATCTTATATGATCACTTCTTTATTATCCTTGCAATCTCCTTGATTTAATTTGTATCTCTCAAAAACATGGGTCTATCCTGTTAACTTCAATGAAAGTGGTGGGAAACACATCTTCATAATATTTTAAGAGTTGTAATACCTTTGATATTTATTTATGTGTCTTAAAATACTTCATTTTTTCTACTATGGGTAGTCCCTCAGGTCTTATGTTTCCAAATATTTTTCTAAGTGGTTCTTTATATATCTTATTTCCTTCATATTTTATGGAATTTTCCATATTTCTCTTCCCTATCTATTTTTATATATTCATGTTTTGTATGTTTTAATATTATACATTAAATATATCTTCCTTATTTGGAAACTTAATATTTCACTTAGGTCTAACATAAATTTTAGGTCCAAGTCTTCCTCACATTTGTAAACTATAAATGTGCTTGTGTTATTCAAAATCCTATTACAATAATTGACATTGCATCTTTTCTACTCCCAAGTGTAGGTATATTTTTATACCTTTTTATATATGATAGTAACACTTTACACCATATATTATTATTTATTTTAAATATTCATATAATCCACTCCACATAACACAATAATATCTTCATTTTATGTAGCACATTATACAGCATTAGATTTTTATCCTCATAGATCAAATTATAAATGAAGTTCTACTAGAGTTTATGACATGTTATTTTCTCTCACATGAAATCCTAATGCATATTAAAATAATTAGGTAGAGGAGTTAGTGTAACTTATAAAAACTCCACCCAGTACCTTAGATAAATATATTATATTTTCTAGATATCCATGTAATCATCATTTCCTTAAATCTGAACATATTTTGAGGAATATGGACTTAGAGTATTGTCATTTCTGGTTTTATAATTATTGAAATTGGATTTACATATTTTTAGTTTTAGTTTTTAAATAGTGGGATATATAATTATAATATTTATATTATTGGTTTTGACGAGTGTGATATTGGATTCCAATATATATATTATTAGATTTTAATGTCTAGTATGGAATCAGATTATAGTTTCTATCTTAGCTAATATTCAAATTTAAATTCATATTTTGGAGAAATGGGCCAATGATTGAACATGGTCCAATAGTTGAAATGGGTCCTAAAATTTATGTACTAAGATCCCATAGTTTTCATATTATTACTTAATATTTATTATAGTAATATTTAATATTTATCCTAATTTTACCATTTAATAACCGATTAGATCACAACATGGAATATTTATAAATATTCATGCAACATTTTAAAACATAATTATTATTACCATATATAAGATTTGGATAAAAATTTCCATTTCCCATTTTCCAAATGAAAAACATGCTTGTCACTATTATTATCTTGTGTATAATGGCCATACTCTCATTATACAATAGATAGAAACATAGGACTTTGTTTCTCATATTATCAATTTAGAGATCAATATTATTATCTCAATGTGTAGAATGGGCATTTGCCCATTTTAACCTATATAATAATATACGCATATATTTCACATATTATTATTATCTTATGTATAATGGACATGTTATTATACATCTAAAGTGGATACCACATACATTAATCATAATTTCAAATTTTCAAACTTTACGTACTAGGATTTGTGAAATAAATTATCACTTCATAGCCACATTAATATGTTTTAAATCAAGGTTCAAATTAGTGTCATGCCATATATTAAATTATATCTTCATGAATAATAGACCCAATCAAAATCTAAACTATGTGAAATCCATAAAATAACCTGTCCTCAAAGCCTCCTTTTAAGATGTGCTCTAGGAGAGTCCATGACTATATGACCTTGTGATCTCCTTATGATAGCTATTGTATATTTATTTATTTTGTGTAATTAAGCCACTAATTTTAAGGAAAGATAGAGAAAGGATAATGTTTTAATGGATAATTTTACTAAAAATAAAATCATTTATAATTATCACACCCAAAACTAAACTTGAAATAATTTACTTGTAGTTCAACACTTCACACCCCTCTCCTTTTCGCATAACTAAATTTTTTAACTTGTGTTATTAAAACAAATATCAATAAGTATGAACACTAAAACTTATGGTGCACTACTATGTGTAGATCTCCCATGAAATAAAGTATAATTGTGCCAATAAATTTTATATATATATATATATATATATATATATATATATATATATAATATTACATGATTAAACATTAATAAAAATATATTCTTAGCACCACAATTATGAAAATTAAATTTTTGAAATAAATATTACTCTTTTACTAATTTTTAATAAAAAACACCACTAAATTATTAAGGTCTTAATTTAATCTTTCCACATGTATTACAACTAATTTAAAAAAATAAGTATCAATCTTTAATTCATATTAAATAATAGTAAAATTGTAAGTTCAAGTTATTGGAGCATGCTTTGGAATAGAAATTTAAAAAAGCCCACATCTTAGGGCAAATTTATATGACATATTAATGTATAACCTTCATTAATTTCACCTGTAAGTATTCATTACCATGTTCAAGTAGTGAAATGTATGATTAAATAGCCTAATTAGCTTTTTCATATATCTTAACCAATCCTCATTTCCATGTTTTTGGGTGTCCATGCCCAAATGGAACTATCCACATAAATGTCATGATTTATTTTATTATTTTGGCCACTCATAAATGTTTTAAATCAATCTTCACAATTTTTAGTTTTATGCCACAACATACATGATTTATTCACAACTAAAAAATTCAATCAAAATATAATGTTAAATCCACTAATTAACATGTCCACAAAATCCCATTTTATTTTAAATTTAACATATTATCCTTGGTATGCTAGGATATATTTAGCATTAAAATGTGGACCTATGGAAATATAAAGTTCACTAAAAGTTTCAATGGATTTTCTAATTTTTTTGATGCCACCTCGAGAAAAAAATAGTCCTCCATGACTATGTGGATTCTTGATGACCTAAAATAAACTTTAAGTAAATTCCTTGTATTTGATGTGTCAAAACACTCTCCTCATTACATTTACAAATTATGTTGATTTTTTAAAACAAATAAAAATAACTTAGTGTGAATCCTAAAATTTAAGGTATTTCATCACTAGTATCACATCTCCCATGAAATTAATTAGAGTAATGTTAGTAAATGTAAATTGTTTAAAATGTAGTATTATTGTATACATAAAACATTAATTTAAATATATTATTGTATTTTCTAAATTATGAAAAACAATATTATTTAAATATTAATATTACATTCATATGTGATAAACAATATGGTTACCCCATTAATGGATCAACAATAATAAGCTTGAATAGAAGCAGGGATAAAAATCTTGAATTATAGCTGGTCAAATATAATTGATCATTATAAATATTCAACTCATATTAAAAATTTATTGTAAAAATGTAAAACCAATTTATTAGAGCATGATTTGGAATATAAATTTCAAAAAACCCACATCTCAATATAATATTATATCACATGTTACTTTATGATCTTTAGTAGTTTCACCTTAACATCATTAACCCATTCAAGTAGTCCAAGGTATGAAATAATGACCTTATGTCATTTTTCAATAATCTTACTTGATCTTATTTTATAGCTTTTATATATTTCCCATGCCCATATGAAATTATCCACATCAATGTCTTTTTGAAATTTTGTCTAATTTGATCCATGTTTTATTAGGCATCGAAGAATCCTAATACAATGCTTTACCACCTTCTCTTCCTGAGGGTTTCCAATATGGAATCCTCACTATTTTATCCACATTACCACATTATAGTTGAAGATAAATATCCCCATATTCCCCTCCCATATATATCTTTTAAATTTCATATTTAGTCATAATAAAATCACCTAACCCACATACACATACATAAATGGATTGAGTGCTTGTTTATATCTTCCACAAATAGGCCCAACATAAATATTATTATTACTTGGGATATGTTGATTAATTTATTCTTGTATTTTAGAATGTGAATCTAAAATCATTTATTCATTTATGTCATTTTAATCTATTGTTTGTGTCCAAAATAAAACATTTGACACCTTACTATAATTTACAAATGGTATACCAAAAGCACACAAATATGTTTCCCAATATCTTATCTTTAGAAGCTAGTATTATCTACCTCTATCTATTTCACATTTACCCCAATGTTCAATATATGATTTTATCCCCTTTTTATATCATCCATTTCTTTGATTTCTTTGAAATTTGATAGAGGAGGTTGCCCTTATGGCAAGTTTGGTTCACCATTATCCTTTGTAATCAAAATTGGGATTGGAGAGACCATTAGAGATCATTTATTTTTTATTTATATTACATCACTGGTATGCCATACACAACATGGATCTTAAACATATTTAGTTATATAATACCCACTATATTATGGTTTTCATCAAATAAGTGTGTTTCGATGAAGGAATTAATGTCATACACTTCCTCAATAAGTAAATGAGTGATGTACTTGACCCATATTGGCATGTTATGTAGGTATCCATGATATGTGGTAAATAAAATTTCTAATTTCCATAATGATGTTTCTAATCTACCAAAATACCCATCAATATCCTCATGTGTGTGTCCCACTAGTAGGAATTTTACGTACATGATTTTTAATACCCTTATTTCTATCAACATTGAAGTAAATTCAAATAAGGTAAAATGTTTGTTGTCACTTAAAGCATTATCCAATTGTAAGTATATGATTGATGGATATTTTTTGAAACAAGCACTTATTTTAGCAAAAATAATTACTAAATCATGTAAAATGTTTTCCTTTTAGCCTTTACAAATTTTTCATGAACTTCATTTTATAAAAATACATCATTCACTAATTGTTTGGATGATCTAAAATTTTAAAATAAATTCCCATAT
Source organism: Torreya grandis (assembly GCA_037957365.1). Taxonomy (NCBI): domain Eukaryota; kingdom Viridiplantae; phylum Streptophyta; class Pinopsida; order Cupressales; family Taxaceae; genus Torreya; species Torreya grandis. Next base: position 3,327,400 of record JARHVA010001022.1, on the reverse strand, counting down.
TCATCATTAATGGGTTTTTTGAGTTTCTTGAGACACAAATTCAATGATGTGATTGTGTATTTTATTCCATCTTCAATAACTGTTAGGCCAAAGTAGACAAAACTTCTATGCCCTTAACCTATAGTGTGTCTAGGGATATGTACTACTAACTTGTAGATTACATATCTTTCATATTATCTTATTAAATTTCTCTATGTTCTTAGCATGTTCAGCCTATGGAATAACCATCAATAAGTAGCATATATATAAGATGTAGTGATTAATATTTTAATATTATATTGAGAATTATTCTCTTATTGAAATTTTGTGGTGGTTTCCTATTTGAAACATCTCATTCATAATTATAAAATATTATGATCTTCTATCAATTATTATTATGGATCTAATTATTCTAATCCTAGTATTGTGATATAATATTCCATTATTACAAAATATATAAGCAATTTCATTAGAAGTGGTACTAGTGCATCGATTTAATCTATTTTATATGGCATTATTTTTTAGATTTTGTATTGTGAAAATAAGAAGAGTTATATGATTGAAAAAACATAACTTGAGATATGATAAAGATTTATATTTTTTCACCACTGTAGCATTTTTCAAAGTCTTTTTTTGAACAAAAAAGTCTACAATTTTTTTTCATAAGATTGTGTAAATTATCAGTCATTGGATTTCTCTTGGTGAGATGATCACAACTTATTAATCTATTGGTACACTTTTTTTTGGAAAAACACCCTCCATCCTAGGGTTTGTGCATGGATTTTACTAATGCTCATATATGTATGAAAGGTCAAGACACTCCAAAAATTTCCCTCAAGGAAGATAAGGAGTTTGTAACTTTAGATCTATCAATTTATGAGGTATTTCAACTAATTTAGTCACATATACAAATCATGGTGAGGAAGGATGATGTCAATGTAGTAAAAGGGGAAATGAATTTTATGAAGAAATAAATTTCAACTCTTAATGATAAATTGACCACAAGTATACCTCAAATTCCATAAAATAATACCCCACCACTCTAATTGAGTTCTCTTAATACAAATAGTCAAAACCCAATACTAGTTCGAAGCACATGTTTCCAAAGGTGGAAATAAAAAAATTTGATTGTAAGGATACACTCATCTAGATCAATCAAATATAAAATTAAATTGATATCCATCAAACCCCATGTGTATAAATGATGATCACAACCTCACTCTATCTATAACATGGGAATTGTATATAGTTTATGAGGTTATTTTCTGAAAATAAAAATAATCACTCATGTTACTTGGTTAATTTTTAATAAGAATCTAAAAATGAACTATCATAATAACATTTGAGAAAACTACTTCAATTAGTTAGAAAATTTATGATAAAAATATACTATTAAGGATTATATTCATTGATTTTTGAATCTATCATTATGCATGGATGACATAAATGAGAATAATAAGACTAGACTATTAATATAGGGCTCAAAGATAACATCTTAAGGTTTACATTTTTAGTCTAGAGTTCGTTTTGTAAGTGATAGCACCCACATGCTTTGTAAACGAAAAACATTTACTCAAAATGAGATATTTTTATCATGGCCATGAATTTAATTCCATAACACCATCATTTATGTAGCCTATAAGAATGACACATTAGTCAATTTAAGATAATCATGCTTAAAGGTTGTGTTTTGGTTCTAACAACAAATGGATAAAAGTACATAAATGCTCTAAAAACAAGTTGTTCTACATTGAAGGAGCCAATGAAGATGAATAAGATAATGAGAACTCAAGGGAAGATTTTAAAGATCTAGATGAATAATCTATAGATTTTCACCCTACCATATCATATCATGACATTTTAGGTATAATTATTGTTCAAAATCTTAAGGTGGTAAGATTATGCAAGAAATAAAAGGTGAAACTATTGATTGGTTGAGGAAGTACATGTAATTTCATCTATAGTAAGTTGCTTACTCATTTGAATTATTTTATTTAGCCACCTTGATAATTTCAATTCATTATTACAAATGGCATAGTAGACTATTTTTTAAAAAAACCATAGTATTAAGATTACCATGGGGAATTACCTTCTTAAATATCTTACATTCATTATTCACATGGGTGGGGATAAATATAATGGATCATGACTTTGGGCATAATAGATATGAATTTATAGGAACTATTCATGTGATTTCATTCTAAAGGTAGTAAATTTTAATGATATGTATTATGATAAAAGTCTCCAAAAACTTTTAGTTCATATTAGATGAGTAAATTTATATAAAAAAGGGATGCGGGATTTGTAGCATGATTATTTTTCATAGAAATTCAGCCAACACATATCTACACATTTTGATTTCTAATTGATACTTGATGACCATCAAAAAGTTTCTAGTGAAATGCCAAGGTCCCTACCATCAAGTATAAAACATGATCATGTCATTAGATTGATTCCAAATTGTACACCACCAAACATCAAACCATACAAGTATCCATATGCCTAGAAAAGTGAAATTAAAAAAATGGTGTAGGTGATGCTATAATAAGGTATAATATGACATAGCTAAAGTGAATATTCATCCATAGTGGTTGTGATGTGGAATGAGGATGATACTAGTAGGATGTACCTTGACTATAAATAACTCAATAAGTACACCATCAAAGATAAGTTCCCTATTCCAATAATTGATTTTTTTTAGATGAATTACATGGTTTTGTTTATTTAAAAAAAACTATAACTTCATTTTGAGTATCATTAAAATCACATCTAATATTAGGATATCCCTAAAATATTTTTCAAAACTCATGATGACCTTTATGAGTGCTAGTGTATGTTTTTATTCCATTTGATGGATTTTCCCTAGACAAGTTTAGTCTAGCTTGCTTAGATGGTTTTTAGGTAATTATGAAAGATAATTTGACATTCATGAGGAAGTTATAACATTTTATCTTTCAACTATATAATTTACCTTCATAAATATTTTATGGCTAATGATGTTAATGCTAATATTGTAATCTTCTTATTGTTGAGTAATTACTTATTCCTGGCTCATGTTTGATTTCGTTACTACATATAGGTAATTTATTTGTGTATTTGACTCTATCTAGTAGATCCTAAATTATGGCCGAATCCAACAATGAGTTTATGGTTATGCCTTTTGGTCTCAAAAATACATCATATACATTTTATAGTTTGATGAATATCATTTTAGTCATTTTTTAAGGAAGTCTATGTAGGTGCTTTTTTATGACATCTTAATCTACAAAATAAATTGGAAATAGCATTTGAATAATTTGAAACAAGTAATATTAATTCTATAAAAACATCAAATTTATGTGAAATATTATAAATGTGCTTTAATATTCCATTTATTGGATTACTTTGATTGTATTATCTCACATGAATGATTCAAATTTGACCCTAAGAAGAACCAAGCCATGATAGAGTAGAAAAAGCCAAAGACCCTCAGGAACCTGCAAGAATTATTGGGGCTAATAGGGTAATATCATATATTTTTTAAAAATTATGGAAACATATAATCTCCACTCACAAACATTTTGAATAAATATTCCTTCCATTTGATTGAACTAGCTACCAAGGCATTTGAGAAGCTGAAAGAGGTTATGTACACCACTCCATTTTTGGCGACCCTTAATTTTACAAACTTTTGTTATTGAATGTGACGCTTAAAAATATGTCATGGGATAAATAATAATGCAATAATTAAGACCCATTTCATGTTAGAGTCATCATCTCAAGGAAATACATAAGCTCAATCCAATCTATGAGAAAGAGATGATGGGTATTCTTCATGTAGTCAAGCAATTAAGACCTTATCTAATGTGTAGAATTTTTTAGGTAATGATTGATCATGATAGTATTAAATAATTTTTGGAATGAAAATTATCATCAAAAAAAATGGGTGAATAAACTATTGGGATATGAATTTGAAATTGACTATAATAAATGGAAAGAGAATGTGGTAGTATATGCACTTTCTATGAGGAATGAATCAATTGAGGCATTGTTATGTGAAATGACCATTTGGAAATAATATTGGTTAGAAGAATTAATATTAGAATATGAGAATGATAGGGATAAATAGGTCCTAATTTACAATATTTATCATGGTTGAGGTTTTTCTTAAAAAACTGAGTGGAAAGGGATCACATTATGGTATAAAAATCGATTATACTTATGTGACATTTTTTCCTTGAACACGAGATCATTAGGGAGATTCATGTATCTTCAATAGGGGGAAATATATATTTTTGAAGACATATTATTGAGTCAATAAATATTTATTTTGGGAAGGAATCAAGGGGGACATACATAAATGTTTGGTAGAATGCATGATTTCTCAACATAAAAAATGTGAAATAATTAAGACACTAGATCTTATGTAACCATTATCCATCCCTAGCCAATGGTGGGAGGATGTCGCCATGGATTTCATTATAGGGTTATCATGGTGTGAAGGTAAAAATGTCATAATGATATTTGTGTATAGGCTCAAAAAATATGTTCATATATGTTCCTTATCACAACCATTTTTATCTAGAATAGTTGTTTATTTTCTCAATATAGTTTAAAAGTTGCATGGTTCCCCAAAAATCATTTTAAGTGATTACGATCCTCTATTCACTAGTAAATTTTGGATTGAGTTGTTTGTATGTTTTAGTAATGAGTTGGCTCATATCTAATATTATCATCCTCAATATTATGGGAAAATAAAGGTTGTCAAAAATTCCTAAAAGGGTATCTCTATTTTTTTGTATCTGATAAAAAGGAATGTTGGGTCTATTGGTTACCACTATCATAATTGTGGTAGAACACTTCTATACCTCTTATAAAATGTCTCCATTTATGTAACTTTATGGTTATCATACCACATATATATCTTCATATTTAAAGGTGAAACCTAAGGTTGAGTTGTTGAGGAACACATTCAACATAAACATGAAGTACTATCTAGTTTAATGGAGAATTTTTCAATGACAAAAAATATAATGAAGCAACAAGTTGATCAAAACTGAAGTGAGATAAATTATTTTATCAATGATTATTTATTTATGTGATTTAATCCATATAAACATATGATTTGATTAAATATATATAAGATATTAAAATTTCCACTATTTATTATATCCCTTATCTAATCCTACATAAAATTAGTAGTGTGCAACACAAGCTAGATCTACCCTAATATACTCACATATATCATCTATTTCATTTATCTTTTTTAAATAAGGGAATTGGAAAAAGAATTTCTTCCCAAACTAAGTCACCAGAATTGGATGAAGAAGGAATATTAATTATAGAACTTGAGGAGATCCTTCACACACACACACACACACACACACACACACACACACACACACACACACACACACACACACACACACAAAGGATATAAACACTAACCTCAAAAACATATATATCATGAAATTTAAATGTAAATAATAGACAACAAATATATCAATGAAATATATTTTTGTTCACATGAATTCAAATATCAATACCTGTAGTTATCTACTACTACAATAGTTCCATCAATAACAATTCCATTAATAATACTGCTTACAATTATTATTCTATCATTTTATTCTTCTAGTAGTGCCACATCATCACCCCCTAATTATACATATGTATTTACATGTTTGGATACTTTGGAACATTGGTTCCTAATCTATTTTGTATGTATATACTATATTTTAGTCAAGAAACTCTATTGTATGCAATTCTATTGTACATGCATGATTTGCATGAAAATGACACAATTATATTTTTGAACATGTATTTTTACATGATTATTGGAATACAATGATATATATGGAGATATAATTTCAAGATTATATTGGAGTATGAAGCCTTCCAATTCCCAAGCATATATGTATTTGTATCTTCCCAATCCCAAATGGAGGAGAATTTAAGCTATTAAACGTAATAGGAAATTGAAAGGAAAGTTATGCAATTATTATTGATGCACAAATATTGATTCTTCTCAAAACATATGGATTGTTTAATAATTTATTCCATTCTTGTATCTTAGTTTTCTAGTTGTGCATGAGTTATCTTTTCAATAAAATTATTCATATTATGTTATTTTTGATTTGAATAAAATTTTATATGTTAATCATAATCTCCATTGTAGATGTACTAACACAATCTTACAAACCCAACAATATTTGATTATATATGATCAATTTTATTATATTTCATATCTATTTAAATGAATAATTATTTATTTATTTTTGGTGTGCTCTTATTATCTTTCAACTATATTGGTTTTTGATTACTTATGCAACCTTTAGTTCAAGTTTTGGTTTAGAGAGGTTTCATCTTGTTTGGTCCAAAGTCTTCATTTTCTACCTTACTTTCCCTATTTTTGAGTTTATTTTTGGTAAAACCCACCTTAGGTTATATCCATCACATATCCACCCATATAAACTATATTTAGAATAATCCATAGCCAAACTCATATGTGATAAACAAACTAATTCACATGTTGTTATTACACTAATAGGTTGTTTAAAAATGCCAATACCCTAGAACTTTTGCCTTGGAGTGAATTTCATTTATATATCCTACAATGTTAGAGGATACATTGTAAGGTTTATAGGGTGTGTATAAAATCCACATAAACAACTTTATCCATAGTTAATGGTCTAAAATATTAGGTTGACACTATCTAATAGACAAACAAGTATCTTTGAGAGCCTATAAATAAGTCATATAATTTTAGCACATCCACCTGATGTTTATTTCAGCTATATAGTTAGTAAAATAGTTAAATTTATAAATTTAGAATTTTATAATTATTATTGTATATGTTGAGAAGTGTTGTCATTCATGTCAAGGTTGATGGTGTTTGATGTCAACGTGCATCTGGTAAAGATGCATGGTGAGTGGTGTGTGAGATCTAAGCCATTTGATAAGAGAGAATTTGAATGAAACATAATGTATCTCTATTAAGAGATAATTATAAGGTAACCTAATGATTATTTTGAGGTTGATTTCAAGGTATAGATCAATTAAATCATGTTTGAGTACTAGTTCTTGAGTACAAGTTTTCTTGAGAATCCTAGTCTAGACTCTATGAGAAGTATGCATAATGAAGCTTGGTGAAGTAAGTAAGCACAAGAATTTAATAGGTCATTTAGAACTATGTGATTATGAAATATAAGTGAAGATAATTTTATAAGTTTTTCAAGGTTAGTTGTCAATTTTCAAGTGATTGAGAAGCCTAGTCATGGCACTAGTCATAATATGAACAAACCTTGTGAGAAGGTATGAGCTTGGTGGCTAGGTGAAATGAGCACAAAAAGTAATGAATCAATTCATAATTTTTATTTATAATATATATAAGTAATTTAATCACTCATGTGAGTCTCATGGTGAGCCTACAAAAGTAGGACATATAAACCTAACATGAAACTAAACCACTTCTAGACCCTACTTGGCCTAACGAGGCATCATGATCTTTTTTCAAGGCACATGAAGGATTATTGACATTGTTATAGCATGTGATAAATTGTGTGAGCATGTAATTTATGTGTATATCACATATAAAGAGGCATGAATGTCAATTTCAAGGCCTAATTTGAACATGTAACCTCAAAAACATATATCCAACATGAACATGTCTTAAAATTATTTAAAATTTTATCCATTCATTAATATTCATTCCTAATCAATTATAACACATCCCTAATCATTTTCTCACTTCTACGTAAGTTTTTCATTATTTCCACCATTAGGCCTATTGGAGATTGGTCAACTTAAATGATTAGTTTAGCACACCTGATTGATATAACCTATCCATAAACCACCATTTACATCAATTATAAGTCTTAACCTTATTTCTCCATCCATTTATCAACTTTTTCTTGGTCAACTCTGACTACTCTAACAAATCTTTGATAAACTAGCATTTTTCTATAGGGTCTACTCATACACCTAATAAACCAATAATGCATAGAGGTTACTTAGAGGGTTTATTACATGATATAATAGTTTTTATATTCATTTGATACCATTCTAGGTTTTTATAAACAAGATCTTTCACATCAGGTAATTCTTAAGGTTTTAGAGAGGGTTAACATTATTTTTAGTGTATTGATCATTTATAAAGGATTACCCCTTAGTTCAAAAACAAATGCTTGGATATATTATTTTTTAACCTTTACCATATCTCCTTAATATATCAAGTTCCCATTCAAACCTTTCACATGCCAATGAACACTTGAAAGTCTTTCTCAAGTTGATAACCCTTCTTTTTGTGCACTTGAGATACCTTAAAACACTTTTTAAAGCCTTAAAATTCAAACCATGACCTCAAAATTGGTCAACACAAATGGGATAATCTATCACACCACTAAAAAATTTAACATGCTCATTATTATATTTAAATCTAAATCTCATACCTCATTTGGCCACCATCTCTCTCTTTCCTCTCTAGACCTTAACCTACAAATCACATCATGCCTTCAAATTGACCTTCATACCTCTTTACATGTGACACCCACCTCAATTACATGATAATATTACATATAAAATGATCAAACAATATAAAAAATCCTTCATATTCCTTGATAATAGATCATGATGCCTCATTATGCCAAGCATGGTCTAGAAGTGGTTTAGTTGCATGCTAGGTCTATAAGTCTTACCCCTATATGCTCACCTTAAGACTAACATGAGTGATCCAATACCTTATATAAATTATAAATAAAATATATACATCCATTCATGTTTTTTACACTCATTTCACTAGGCCACCAATCTCATACCTTCTCATAAGGTCTCTTCATGTTATGATTAGTTCCATGCCTAGGCTTCTCAAGCACTTTAAACTTGAAAACTATCCTTGAAACACTTTTGAAATTATATTCACTTCTCTCACATGATCAAATAGTTATAAAAATATTGTTCTTACTTATCTCACCAAACTTAATTATGCACACCTTCTCATAGAGTCTAGACTAGGCTTCTCAAGACACCTTATAATCAAGAACTAGTTTCACATATGTTTTACTTAACCTAAACCTTGACATCAAAATTATAAGAATTATTAGGGTACCTTAAAATTAACACATAATAGAGATACATTAGGTTTCCTTCAAATTATCTCTTATCAAATGGCTCATATCTTGTAGACCACTCACCATACATCTTTACCAAATGTACCTTGACATCAATGACATCAAATGACATAAATATTGACATCAATGACAATAGTTATAAAAAACTCCACATTTTTCATTGATGGAAAAACATTATTTAATTTGATCAATCTTTTCTCCCCTAATCTTCTCAATCTCCCTTCTTGAAAATTTCTCCCCTTTGACATTAATGACAAATGGTCTTCCACAAAATTCCATATGGAACCACACCTTCTTGAAATAGGATCTCAACACATAAAATATTAAATATTATAGAAACATGCTTCATGGATACTCCATGCATAATTCCTTCACATGAAATTAGATTATAAGACCACTTCTCAACATAGATCAAGCTCAGTCAATAACCTAAATAGTTCCCCCTCAACCAAGCATCCACCATGCTTTTACTAACTAAAGAGTGTCTCCATGAAGCCTAATGGAGTTACCATTTTCCATAGGGAACTAAAACAACACAATATTAGGGGATTCTTAGATCTCCATGTTCTCATAAGATATAATATCCTTCAGTATCCTATTAAGCTTGATTGGCACTATAGGCTTAACCTATTCATCAATTGCTTTGTCATCAATGTGAGCTGATAACAGACATTCCTTACCTAATTTAACATTTGAGGTATGTTCGACCATAACAAGAAATCCATTTGAGCTTGTAGATTAATAATGACTTACCTTTATTATCTTTGGTTTCCATGCATTCATTTTTCTTCTTTCTTGCATTTTAGGGGCTTCAAACCTCATGTTTTGACTTGATGACCTTATAAATCTATTGGGATATAATATTGAAATGTGTCCTAAATTATGACAACTATAAAAAAAAAACCTCATACATACTTCTTGACTGATGTGAACTATGACTCCTTCCATAGTCCCATGAGAACTCATTCTTGGAGGGTCTTTTACACTCTCTTGCTCTATGACCAAACTAATTACATATAAAATAGTAACCATTAAATGAACTATCATACCTCATAGCATTAAGGTATTTGATAGGTAGTTTCATGCTGACCTTATTGTCTTCAATAGCCTTCTCCTTGACTTGACCTACTATCTTTTGGTTTTTTTTGAAACTAAGACCTATCTTATCACTTATAGACATTTGACTACTCAAGATGTCATAACGAGCCTCGATGCTCTTTTAAAACATAGCAAAGATCTTCACCTTGATATATGCTTGACACAACTCATCTCTTAAGGATTCCACTTTAATTTCATACCTAGTGTATTATTCCTCTTTAGCCTTTAGGCTTTTATTAACTATATCCATCTATGTTTCAATTTGATTGATGATCTCATCATACTCCTTAGAAGTGTTACTTGGTCTCTCCTCAAATAAACTTATCTATTCTTCATAATCCTTAACTAATGATATTATTTTGTGATTCTTTCTTCTTTAAAATTTCAACTCCTCTAGGGCACTTACTAATTCTACCTCAAGGTTCACTTTATCTTCTTTTTCATCTAATTCTACATAAATAATAAGTCATTTCACATTTGAAAAATCCTCACTATCTAATTCTATGGCCATGAATAAGGTTCCATTGTTGTCATGTTCATGTTCATCATTTTCATCATCACTATCATATGTGCTTATGTCACTTACATCGAATGAGTTATCTTCTATGGTATATAAACTTTTTTAATTTTTAAATGACCCTTTCCTACATTCATACTTCCTAAAATACTTATTGTGTTTTTCAAACTTATAGACCTTTATATCATCTCCATCATGTTCATCATGTTCTTCATCATGCTTAGGGTTTTCCTTGTTAGGACACTTAGATGAAAAGTAAAAATTATTACCACAATTAAAACATTTAAATGATAATTTACCCTTGTACTTACTAGATCTAAACCTTAATTTCCTTGTAAACATGGACATAGATTGATCATCATCAACATTTGAACATTCTTGGATTTTCACTTGTTTTCAACCTTGAATTTTTTTTCCTTCTTAGGAGGTCTTCTTTCATTAGTTCTCATTTCATAAACAATCAAAATGCCATGAAGTCCATCCATATCAAGATTGTCCAAATCTTGTATATATTCCACTACAAATATTTTAGAGTCAAATTTAGGATTTAGTGATATCAACACTTTTTGAATAGTTATAGATTATTTCACCTCTTCTCTCAATCCTCTAATTACATTGACAACTTCATCAACCTTAAATAGTTAAGATGCAATTGTTTCATCTTCATTAATCTTGAGACTTTCAAATTGTCTCTAATGGGTTTGTAACTTGGACATCTTCACCTTGGTGTCTTTTTCATAGATAGTATTCAATTTGTCCCATATCTCTTTGGCTAATATATAGTGCATCACCTTTACAATATCTTCATCTTATAGGTCACAATGAATGGTATTCATTGCTTTGGAGTTGTTTTAACTATCTTTCTTATCTACTACATTAGTTGGTGTAATAAGAGAAGCTTTATAGCCATCCACAACTAACTACCAAATATCATGACCTTGAGACATAAAATATATCTTCATCCCAATTTTATACAAGTCATAATTAGACCCATTGAATAATAAAGCCTTACTAGTAGAGAAACCACCTTGAGTTTGTTGATTAGCCATTCTTGATTCTAGGATCTCGTTTAATATTTTAAACCTAGTTCGAAGGACCAGGCTCTGATACCAAAATTTGTAATTAAAATGATTGTGGGGGGTGAATCAATATTCAAAAAATTGCTTTAAAAACTTCACTTAAGAAATCATGAAATATTCAGACAAACATGTAGATCTTACAAGCATAAACACCTATACACATAAGAATTAGACACAAAACCACATCAAATATGTGGGAAACCTTAAGGAAAATAAAAATAAATAATATTTTTAAATTTACTACATTCCTATTGTACAAAAAACAAATTTAATGAATCACCCACTTCACATGGAGCACCAACTCCAACTAGTTAAACACCAACTTAGCTAGGCTTTAACAAACACCCACTTGTAAGGAGACACTAACCCCCTAGATGACTCAGCACCAACTTAGCCACTTAAAACCCTTGATCACCTTTAGAAAAAAAAAATTCTCATTCAATATATGATGATCCCCTTCTTCATCTTTTCTCTCTCTTTTATCCCTCTCAAACTACTTTTTAGGCTTCTTTACTCAACTAATCTTTTTCATGACATAATTAAGTCATATGGCCCTAATTTTCATGCATAAAATCTATTTAAATACTTTATAATAGTTCTTATACACTAATTTAATGGTATAAAATATGTATTATACTTACCAATGTTCTATTCCATTTGCTTACTCTTAACTTACACCAATAGGCCTAAAATTGCCTTGTATATATACAAGGCTCTTATTCATATCCATCTTGGTCAGCCATGAAATAGATCTTGTGACATATTATAAACATTAATAAAACATGATTTTAGTCCCTTTAGGTCTAACATACCTCAGTTAGGCTTTAATTCATCTTTAGGTTTCATGGAGACCTAATCCCATTAGGTCTACTTTAGAACACATTACACTTTTCCTTCCTTGCAACATATTTAAACACCTAAAATTTTAGGAAAATATCATATGACACTAAAATTAACACCTTTTAGCTTCCACCACCACTTGAACCATGTCTTTAGCACTATTCACAATTAGGCATGTGCATACCCAAAAAGTCTATCTTGACCAACTAAAGCATAAACATAACTTTTCCCAATAACCATGGAAAAAATAACATATATATAATATACATGAACTTATGTTCATCATCATATTATTTATACTTCATAACGTAGGTAAAAAGGACCCAAACCCTTCTCTGTAAATAGCCCACTCAGAACTACACACTAGCCTCAAAATACAATCATGGAAACTTGAACTTATAACACCTGAAGGGACACACTCAAGGAATTAAAATTATTATAAAACATCCTTATAAAAAACCAAAATAAAAATATTATAATCTCTAATGGCAATTATTTGTCTTGCAGATTGATTGTTGACCTTCTATCTCTCAGACCTCACTTAGCCAAACAAGCCATTTTGGCTTCAATGTTTCAACCTCTTACACTAACTTCCAATTTTTTTAAAATAATTTATAGGACATAAAACATTAAATCATGGCATAGAGTCTCAAACTCATCTCTCCAATTTGCTTACCCAGAACTGCAAGTTTGCCTTGAAGACTAGTCATGGTGATAATGACCTTAAAACACTTGTATGACCATTTATAAAGACTCTTAATTCATTAGGATGATATTATTATATTATTATACCATTTTAATATATAATTAAATATGTTAAAATATAAATATTGGTATTTTAGACCAATCTTAGATCCTTTGTATCTCACTATCTCATCTGAACTAGACATGTCAACTTACAAGAAATAATTTCATTAGATACACTATCCTACAAAAATTATATCCAAAATTAAAAGTAATTAAAATTATTTAAAAAATTATCCATCCAGTTTTATTCATTCCTATTCCATGATAACACATCCCTAATCATCTTCTCACTTCAACTTGGGTTTGTCACTATTTCCACCATTATGCCTGTTAGCAACTAGCCAAATTAAATGACCAGTTTAGCACACATAAGGGATATAAAATATCTAAAAACCATCATGGAAATAAAATATTAATATAAAAATTATTCCTCTATCCATTTATCAAATTTGACTTGGTCAAATTTGACTGCTATAATAAATCTCTTAAAAACTAGCACTTTCTTATAGGGTTTACTCACACACTTAAAAAACCAATCACACCTAAAAGTGCCTATGAGATTTAAATACATGAAAAAATATATTTTAAATTAATTTTATACACTTATGGTCTATTTTTAACAATTCCTTTCACATCAGGTCATTGTTAGGGTTTTAGATAGGGTTAACATTATTTTTAGAGTTAACGATTGTTCATAAATGATTTACCCTTATTTACCAAAATAATGATTGGATATATTATGTAAAAACCTTACCCATCTCTCCTTAATATCTTGAGTTTCCATATAAATGTTACACATGTCAATGAACACCTAAAATTCCTTCTTGGGTTGAGAAGCCTTCATTTTATGCACTTGAGAGACCTTAAAACACTTTTTCAAGGATTAATTTGGAAACCATGACCTCAAAATTGGTCAAAACACTTATGATAATCTTTCAAAACATTTAAAATACTCACATTCTCATTATTATCTTGAAATCTGAATCTCATGCCTCATTTGGCCACCATCTCTCTTTGATCTCTAGACCTTGACCCTCAAATCAAATTAGGCCTTGAAATTGACATTCATGCCTCTTTATATGTGATATACACATAAATTACATGCTCACACAATTTATCACATGCTATAACAATGTCAATAATCCTTCATGTGCCTTGAAAAAAGATCATGATGCCTCGTTAGGCCAAGTAGGGTCTAGAAGTGGTTTAGTTTCATGTTAGGTTTATATGTCCTACTTTTGTAGGCTCACCATGAGACTCACATGAGTGATTAAATTACTTATATATATTATAAATAAAAATTATGAATTGATTCATTACTTTTTGTGCTCATTTCACCTAGCCACCAAGCTCATACCTTCTCACAAGGTTTGTTCATATTATGACTAGTGCCATGACTAGGCTTCTCAATCACTTGAAAATTGACAACTAACCTTGAAAAACTTATAAAATTATCTTCACTTATATTTCATAATCACATAGTTCTAAATGACCTATTAAATTCTTGTGCTTACTTACTTCACCAAGCTTCATTATGCATACTTCTCATAGAGTCTAGACTAGGATTCTCAAGAAAACTTGTACTCAAGAACTAGTACTCAAACATGATTTAATTGATCTATACCTTGAAATCAACCTAAAAATAATCATTAGGTTACCTTATAATTATCTCTTAATAGAGATACATTATGTTTCATTCAAATTCTCTCTTATCAAATGGCTTAGATCTCACACACCACTCACCATGCATCTTTACCAGATGCACGTTGACATCAAACACCATCAACCT
This sequence comes from Torreya grandis, assembly GCA_037957365.1. Classification (NCBI taxonomy): domain Eukaryota; kingdom Viridiplantae; phylum Streptophyta; class Pinopsida; order Cupressales; family Taxaceae; genus Torreya; species Torreya grandis. The sequence goes on along the minus strand of JARHVA010001022.1, from coordinate 3,312,244 downwards.
TGACATGAATCACAACACTTCTCAACATATACAATAATAATTATAAAATTCTAAATTTATAAATTTAACTATTTTACTAGCTATATAGCTGAAATAAACATCAGGTGGATGTGCTAAAATTATATGACTTATTTATAGGCTCTCAAAGATACTTGTTTGTCTATTAGATAGTGTCAACCTAATATTTTAGACCATTAACTATGGATAAAGTTGTTTATGTGGATTTTATACACACCCTATAAACCTTACAATGTATCCTCTAACATTGTAGGATATATAAATTAAATTCACTCCAAGGCAAAAGTTCTAGGGTATTGGCATTTTTAAATAACCTATTAGTGTAATAACGACATGTGAATTAGTTTGTTTTCACATATGAGTTTGGCTATGGATTATTCTAAATATAGTTTATATGGGTGGATATGTGATGGATATAACCTAAGGTGGGTTTTACCAAAAATAAACTCAAAAATAGGGAAAGTAAGGTAGAAAATGAAGACTTTGGACCAAACAAGATGAAACCTCTCTAAACCAAAACTTGAACTAAAGGTTGCATAAGTAATCAAAAACCAATATAGTTGAAAGATAATAAGAGCACACCAAAAATAAATAACTTTTTTTTCATTTAAATAGATATGAAATATAATAAAATTGATCATATATAATCAAATATTGTTGGGTTTGTAAGATTGTGTTAGTACATCTACAATGGAGATTATGATTAACATATAAAATTTTATTCAAATCAAAAATAACATAATATGAATAATTTTATTGAAAAGATAACTCATGCACAACTAGAAAACTAAGATACAAGAATGGAATAAATTATTAAACAATCCATATGTTTTGAGAAGAATCAATATTTGTGCATCAATAATAATTGCATAACTTTCCTTTCAATTTCCTATTACGTTTAATAGCTTAAATTCTCCTCCATTTGGGATTGGGAAGATACAAATACATATATGCTTGGGAATTGGAAGGCTTCATACTCCAATATAATCTTGAAATTATATCTCCATATATATCATTGTATTCCAATAATCATGTAAAAAATACATGTTCAAAAATAGAATTGTGTCATTTTCATGCAAATCATGCATGTACAATAGAATTGCATACAATAGAGTTTCTTGACTAAAATATAGTACATACATACAAAATAGATTAGGAACCAATGTTCCAAAGTATCCAAACATGTAAATACATATGTATAATTAGGGGGTGATGATGTGGCACTACTAGAAGAATAAAATGATAGAATAATAATTGTAAGCAGTATTATTAATGGAATTGTTATTGATGGAACTATTGTAGTAGTAGATAACTATAGGTATTGATATTTGAATTCATGCGAACAAAAATATATTTCATTGATATATTTGTTGTCTATTATTTACATTTAAATTTCATGATAAATATCTCTTTTCCACTCTTTTAGTCTTAGCATTGGTGTCTCTTTTTTTTAATTATTTGGCTTTGAAAGACACATGTATGTATATCATTATTATACTCATAACTAATCTTTGGCCTAATATACTTTTTTATTTTAGTTGTGAGTTAGTGGCATGATGACACTTGGCAAGATCTTAGTTATCTGCTTACCTGAGATAGTCTATATAAGGAACTCTATTGACATCACCTTTTTGTTAATAGGATGGTGACATGTGGATGGATCTTAGGGGTCTACTTTTAGAGGATAAATCTTACAAGTAAATTTGGTTATGTCACTATTATATCCATTAGTTTTTACCCTTTGAGAGGGTTCTTCAAGCTCTCTCCAACTAAGATATAGAATGGGAACAACCTCAGGCTGTGGGTACCCTATGGCAATGTTGAACCTCTAGAGAAGGATAATTTACTCTTTTTATATCACCTAACCTAATGTTTTTACTTTGAAAAAAGAGATAAAATAGGATATGGTAGCTAAGAGAGAAAAAAGGGGGATGCACCAAATTCATTGACACATAAGCATGAAATAAACACTAATTTAGCATAAGATAATTATAGCTCACACAATCTCATAATCTACCTAATTTTCATAAGTATTTCATAAATTAGGCTCACAAAATAATGAATGAAGCAAAGAGGCATTCTAATATTCACACCAAACATATATTAATGGTGGAGAGAGCTCAATTTCAAACATAAAACTAACTTGAAAACACCTAAAAATAGGCAAGAAAGAAGGACAATAGACATGGAAGCACACTTCTTCATAAGGCCATCATGTAGAAGCTTGATAAATGTAATTCATAGGCAAGAGATAGGTAAAATTTATATTTATTGATTTAAAAGGTATTTCATACAATTTTTTAGTAGGGCTTCATCATGTCAAATGAGAGTCTCCTTCTACACTAGATAAAGCTAGGATTTATAGCACAAAGAATCATCTTTGTGCTAGGGTGGAGAGTACACATCGGGTGTTGAGCTAGAGCTTTAGTTGATCATTTTATCAGCTCCATCATCTTGTTCCTTCTATGGTGTGTTAGTCACATGTGTTCATTTAGATAGATCCCCTAAAATATTAGGTGCCAATTACCTATCTACTAAATGGTAAAAAAGATATGACAATGGAAATAATACCAAGTGATTATTTTCTTTTAGGCCTATTGTAGGTGATCAATCACTTATGAGAGGATGATTAAAACTATGCCTATCTTAATTTTTAAAATGATCTTTAAATCAATTCTATGATAATTATCTTACCATAATCCACTAATATTCTACTAAATGTATAGCTCTTATTTAAACTTACTATAGGTCTCCTTAGAATGGAAAACCAATTCCCTTATTGGTTTTCCATGAACACTTTGCTCTTTGATGTATCCATCTCATTCAAATCAGTAGGAAACCATGGTTTTATGGTGTAAATAATTATTTAATCCAATAGCTCATTGTACATGTGGATCCTTTTTAAATAATAATGAATACAGTCATGAAATGACACTACCACCTCTAAAAACATGGCTTGTAGCCTCTAAATATTGAAACAAGGGATCTTAACTAATTTGATCTCATGTTCGTATATTTTCATACTTGGGTACACAAAATATTTTGATCTAACATGTTCACCTATGTGTCCTCTCCTTGGGATGTCTACTTCATTTTAAAATTTGACTATTATCACTTTAGACACATGTCTTCATCATATTCCCCTTTTGAAACTAATCAAATTTTATCGATTGATACTCTTGGGAGTCTCCTAGTTTTAAGCTTCAATATTGGTCATTTATATATATTATGTTGATAATACTATGCCACTTGGTAGCCCTACATTGATAATTATCTTGACTTTCAAAAATGTGACACTTGGAAGATTTACATACCTCATATGGACCTTATTATTAGTTTATGCTTATGACACATGGAAACCTTGCATGTAATCTTATATTATTTACTTTTTCACCTCATGTACACTATTTATCTCCTTAGTATGATTGAACACATGCCATCCATCTTTGATTTATATGATAAAATATAGATTATTGATCCACTAGGTCACCATGATCATGACACTTATCATTAATATATCTAATCTCAGGATCCACTAACTTGTTGACCTCATTTTCTCCATTGATATTCATCTACATGGTTGAATTCACTCCATCAATCCTTAATCTACTAGATCAAATGTAGACCATTGATCTCTAATTAACAATATGATTGAATGTGGGCCATTGATTTTTTTGAAATTCATCACAATTGAGACACATGTCATCACCACATTCAGTCTTAAAATCATCTAACCTTTTGACCTTGAGCTCACTGTTGGATCTACTTTTACATGATTGAATGCACACTATTGATATTTATTGAATTTTTGAATCTATTGATCACTAACATTCCATTGATATTTGATTTGTTACTAAGTTTGAGCCACTTGGTAGCCCTACATTTGATTTTAGGACTTGTTAAATATTTTAAATCAAAATCTATATTTTATATGGCTTTAATTTGACATTTCTCAACACATCTCACACTACTAGATATTTTTTGAATGCATGTACTTGGATTAAACTTCTGAATTCTTTTTCTCTAATGAACCAAGTAAATCATGACTAAATTTAGACCTTTGAAGGTTACCAATTATGAATTAGTTCATTGTCCTATCTATGAAAACCAATTCCTTTGTTGGTTTTCTATATAGTTGTATTCATTAAGAAAATACAAATTATAAAAAAATCCTAAAGGAAGTAATTCATTCCCTTTATACTTAGACCATGGATGTAGATGAAGATTGCTTAGGCTATATAGACAAAATCTTCATATGTTAGCCAATTTTGGCTAACAGTCACCTTTGGGATAATGGGATGGTCACATGAGGATGGCTCTTGATGATCCACTTTCCTAAGATAAATCATATAAGGAAATCTACTAACATTACCTTTGAGTTATATGGATGGTGACACATGGATGGATCTTATTGATTCACTTATTTGGGATGTTCTATATAAATAGCTTATATGACATGACCTTCATGTTAGTAGGATGGTGACATATGGATGGATCTCACTCCTCTACTTGCTTGTCCAACTTATGTTATTTACTTGGGCCTCAAGATAGTTTGATAATGTTGTGTATCAAAATTAGATGAGCTCTAATAATATTCTAGGGAATCCTTTAAGTGAAAAATAAACTACTTGAGATAAAACATAGGTAAATAATCAAATAAAAGTAAACACATCAACCTAATTAGCCTGTAAATCCAAATTTGATTAGTAAATATTATTTTGAATTTAAAAATTAAAATCAAATTCAAAATATAGATCATTTGTATGTATTATTCATAGCTTTGATTCTCCTTATCAGAGCTTAAGGACTTTAGAGACTTAGAAACTTTTTGTAAATGTTGAAATCTCTAGGTAATGTAATAGTGCCACCTATCTTAGATAAATAACATAAGGCCTAGTAGTGAATATCCAAGGGTCCCATAATCAACCAAAAATATGGGGATGCTAGTTTAATACATATTAGTTTCATTCATCCAAATAAATCATGAAAATTATGAAAACCCAAGGTTTAAGATAAATCAAAATTACCATTTAAGTTTTGATTTTAAATTTTTTAATTTATATAAATTTTAGACTTCAAATATAACATTTATATTTATAAAAATTAAGACCAATTTCATGAATATATAAGTCTATGAGGACCATAAATAAGGATATTCAAGTAATAGTCGGTCCTTATTTAAAAAAATGGAGTGTGTGTGTTAGGGAAAATAAATGGTGACTTGGTAGGGAAAATATTCTTGAGTATTTGAGAACCCATAATAAAAATAATGAATTATAAAAAAAATTCAATCACAATGAGAAAATAATAAACAAACTAAACACTAAAAAGACTCCTACTTCCTCATGAAACATATAAACCCTTTCCATTCATCAGATGTGATTGTGTAATTTTGTGAGTTTATTTGCCCTTCTTTTGAGAGTTTTTACAAAGGCATGGATAAACATTATATGTTTCATTTTGACATTATATTTTAGAACCAAGTAGTAAGTGAAACTTGGGAATTTATCTAATTCTATCTATGCATCCATAGACCTAATAAAGATACCTATGATTTTATTCAAATCTTTATTCCACTGTCATCCAAGCATACATAACCCCGATATATATTACTTGAATCACCCATCTTCTATCAATTTATATGATGAGTTTTTTTTTAATGAATATAAAATAAGGTTTAGGAATCACCATTTGTTGGGTGTATGTATAATAAAACTTATTTCAATCAATATGTCCCTGTCAGCCTATATCCATATCTATGTTTATTATCTCACATATAATTTTTAGCATGTAGTAGTACAATTAATATTTGTAAATAAAAAGAGTTTATATAATTTTCATGACTATATCATAGTAAATTATGGATGTCCAATAAACTCATTTTGTCTAATCAAAACCTAATTTAGTCATATCACATACCTCTATCCTAGAAGCTATAGTACTAGTAGAATAAATCCTTATGAAAACCAATTGTGTCCCCTTATTTTTGGCATGCCTTTTATAACTTTATCATAGGACATCAATGGATCTATTCTAAAATTTTATAAAACTAATCTAGAAAGAAAAATACTAATATACTCAAAGCAAAATATAGAAAACATGAAAGACTAATCCTATAAATTAATAAATATAATCTATAAATTAAGAAATATAATCTATTCCTAGTCTACATTTTCACTTATAGTTCACTCTAATTCATCAATCATGAAACAATATTTCAAAAAATGGTCCATTGACTAGAAAGGTAACGTCATTACCTTGGAGTTATTTCAACTGAAAGGAATTATTACCTAGGATCTTTAATATCTGATATGGTCCACTCCAAAAAGGATTGAACTTATGATGTCTTTTTTATCATGTTCTTTATCCCATAGAAGCACTAGGTATAAAATCATGAAGGCTTTGATCTTGGATCTCTTATCAAACCATATTTTTATAATATATTGATGTTTAATTAAGTTGTGTAGTTCTTTAGTTCTTGTATCTTCCATTTGGAGTATATCAAGTAATCTATATTGTATCTTTTCATCTTCTCCCATGTGATCATACATAAATTTGTACATTTTTATTTTAAGAGTAATAGGAAAGACTAGATATTTCACATACACTAGAATAAAATATGAAGCCTTGAGACCTTACTTATGTCTCATTAGGTTTTCCCACATTGCATATTTTAATAAGAGGTGTCATTCCCTTATTTTATCTTGTGCTAACTTTTTGATGGCATCCATCATATTCTTATTGGTATATTCAGCCACTCTAATCCCTTGTGGATAGTAGTTTAAAAATAACTTAATGGTGATTTTATTGTTATAAGATGAATCAGTAAATTTAGTAGAATGGAATGTTATACTATTATCTAAACTCAGTAAATAAGAGTATAAAACTTGGTTAGTATGTTTTCTTCCAAAAATTTAATGACATTGATTGCTCTAAAATTCTTAGTTGTTACAAATTTTGTCTTCCTAGTGTAATAGTCAGTATTTGTTAAGGTAAATTTGTGCCCTAATGAAGAGTTTGGGTTAATTACCATAACAAATTCAAGACCCCATTTGGCAAAGGGTAATACCTCAATCATTGGATACAAAGGCATGACAACATTTATTTAATTTTTTTCCAAATACCTGGCACTCATGACAAATTTAGACATGATTATGCACATCTTTGAAGATTTTGGAGTAGTAACATCCCATCCTTAGAATATTTTGAGTTGTAGTGTTTCCTAAGGGATATCCAATGTCAATATTATCATGTAAATTATCCAAGATGTCCATATCATTTTATCTTGAAACATACATTAAGTATATGACTTCATAGTTTTTATGTATAGGACTCATTTATTGATCATAAAAGGAGTTGATTTAAGCCTAAGGGATCGTATTTTATATTTATTTAGCTCAAAGAGTAATGTAACTATGAGTAAATAATGGATAATTTTAGTGTACCACTCACCACCATATATCTAATCATCATTTATCTACTCAATATAAATAAATGGATCAATTTTAGTCATCACTAGATCATTCCTTGGCTTTTTACCATATTTTATAGTCAAATTTTGAGATCAAACTCTTGAATTTTGGCCATAAATTTTCCTCTTATTTTTCCCAATCCATTTTGGCCAAGTATGAGATTGATAGTGTTAGCAGAGGTTCTTAAAGTTACACTAGAACATTCTAATTACAAGGATAACTTGTGCAGTGGATAGTAAAATAGGTGATAGAGAGACAAAAATAGTGTAGGCCATATACAATATCTTCATTCTTGATTGAAGAGAAGGGTGAAGCATATATATAACAAAACAAGACCATAACTTGTATGCCATAAAATTACAAAATAAATCAAAATAGAGTAATCAAATACACATAAACCATACATAAAAGAACATAACGGAAAACCATAGCTAGATAGTTTATATTAATCTCTATCAACACATCAAACCAGATTCTATTACATCAAAGTACTATTCATATTCTTTTACAATATTTATGTCTCTTTACCTTCCAAACTTTTGAGAAATGAAATGAAAGACTCTTCACATTCTTCAATTATCCAATTAAAATTTCAAGGCCAAATATGTACAAAACTATATAAAATACAAAATCAATGTATTCAAACATGTGTTTATCTTATATACTTTATGGTTCTACAAAGCTCCATTCTATGTCCAACACCTTCCTAAACTTAATTGTTTGTCTCATCAATCCTAAATATAAGTCCTAAATAGACTTTTTAGTAATCACTCCAAGTTCCATTTGCCAATTTTTTCCCTTTGCACACTAATTAGCTGCCCTTTTAGGTTTTCAACTAAGTATTATACTATCCTACCACCCTTTTGGGTTTTCAATAGACTAGGATAACTAGGTGGCCACCTTTTATGGGATTTTAACTAATTTGGCCCTGCTCCTAATGTTTAGACTATCTATCAAAAATTTGAATCTTATAGAAGTTGTAAAATTTTAGATCATAAACCTTATTTATATGGCTATGAGGATGGTTTATTGGAGGACTACAAAGTTTGTTTTTCTTGATTAGTTATTAGCCGAATGACTCTTAATGTATCCACTACCAAAGGTATCTATGAAGATTATCCTGATGCCTTGATATCCCTCTGTTGTATGATTTTTAGAAGTTGTGGAGGAATGAAATAGGCCTCATATATTATATATGTAATTGTTAGATCAACTTGAGATAAATCTTACTTGAGTATTTTATAGTTAGTAAGTACTTCATGTATCATTTCAAGTAGAATGAATAGTTGTACCTAGATCATCATCATGTTTTGTAGGTATTAATATTATTAAAATTGTAAGCAATGCCTTGGCATTAGATTGTTTCTACTACATGTCCAAGATGAGCTCATTCAATCTATCTACTATCTTCTATGCTTGAATGACTATGAAAGTGTTGCACATTATTTCAAGATGCCATATTTGTAACTTCTATATAGAAGCATCTCAAGAATCTAGTAGTTATTTAAGTTCACTACTCATATTCTTTTTAATTTTCATTTGAACATCTAACATGACTTTAGATTTATCAGTAGTGGAAAATTTAGGTTGAGAAATAGTCAAGGATTGATTTAAATTATATCTCTAGTTGAGCATATCTTGGGCTATATTATTAGATTTTATTGCACTAGTGTTTATGACTTACTCATATTCCACTGAGATCTAGCACATAGTCTTTGTTTGTAACCTTAGGGATTATCCTTGTGTGCATAGTGTCAAAATTTTATATGCATGTCCCGAACTCTTTATAACTTATGTCAATCATGACATGAATTATTTATCTTCTAACATAACTTGGTCACTTAGTACTTATGTAATTAAGGTGGGATGGGTGTTATTGATTAGCTACCTCAAATTAGTCATTCTCTCCTCTTCTTCAACCTTTTCATCTTGTAGCATTAAGACTTATTGATCCAAATTTGAAGCCCTTTAACCAATGGATTCCTAGAAAATGGCTACTCCTTTAATCTATTTGGAGAGTGATAGTTGAGTTATATCTAATGATGTTTACATCATAGTGGTGTCAAGTACCATGGATGTAGTGGTGGATATCATAGGATAAGGTATAAACTAAGTAATTGGAAAAAAGAAATTAGTTCATTAGGTAGATGTAGAAGGTATATAAAATAGACATTGAATAATAACTTATACTATTTCTTCAATGCCCTTAGTGTGACTAGTGGATGCTACCTTAGATTGGACTTGTACATCCTTGATCTCTTTAGCCTTGGTTATTTCTTCCACCTTAGCCTTATTCTCATCTTTAGCTTGTGATTTATCTTCTTTTTTATCCTTTGTTTTAATTTAATCTTGGAGTTTGGCTTTGGTCTCTATTTCATCCTTGGATTTAGCTTCTACTTTGGCCTTAGCCTTAGCTTCAGCTTTAGCTTTAGCTTGATCTTTGACTTTATATTTAGCTTCAACTTTGCTTTCTAACTCATCTTTTTTATTTTTTATAAGATGGGCCTATTATTTTTGGCTTTACTCTTCTTAATATTTATTATTTGATTCTTCTTTAGCCTGCTTGCACATAGCTTCAACTTCCTTAACTTTATTATTTTTGGCTTTAGGTTCTTTAACCATATTCCATGTAGCCTCTGCTTCTTCATCTTGTTTTTATTTCTATATGGATACATCTTGTTGCTTTGGATGTGGAATTAATTTAGTTTCTTATTATGTTGATGGTGGAATTACTACTTATTCTTGTGTTTCCTTCATGATTTGTTATTATGTCTCACCTCAGGCTCATGTGTGACCTACTTAGGATGGTATTCCTCCTCTTCCCTAGGTAGGTTATATCCATGGGTTTATATTCTCCCTCGATGCTCTCATTTAATTTAGTCTATTAAGATAATTTTTCTATGCCCATATATTCTTTTTGTACCAACTTATTTTTTATAGATTTAGCTAGAGGCTTGACTACATTCTTTTATTTTTTGCTCCCTGAGGATGAGGTTATTGAGCTATCTATGCACTACTTTGTTCAATATATGCAATAAAATAGACCATAATTATTCATAATATTTATAATGGATTCATAGTTAGATATATGCATGGTCACCTATATAATATTTGTGTGGGGTTGTCTTCTATAGATAAATCTATAACATGTGTAGCAGATGATCTTGTAACTGGTTCTATTGAAAATATTTTTTCTACCAATTTATGTTGAGCTAATTTTTATCCTACAGTATCAATAGGAATAAAAGTAGGTGGTTGAGTGATATTAACCCAAAGGTTTTAACTTACCTAATTTTACACTTGGTAAGTGTGCACTCCTTTCTAAAAGAATAACTCATTTTCTTCCTTTGCATCATACACCTTACTATTGATGTATTTCAACATTTATTGAAGAACTTATTTTTATTAGACCCCCATATTAGGTAGGTCACACTTAGTGGGTATTCATGAAACCATGGGGTATTCAAGCCATGATTTCACTTGTTAAGTTTATTTATTTGTAAAAGGTGGCAAGGCTTAGTACTCAAGTTCTTTCCTCTTTCCTTTCTCTAGTTACACTAGAGCTTGTGGTTGTGCCAGCTATGTGGGTTATTATTAAGGTACTTGTTGTACCTATTATTTTTGGGCCTATAGAGGTATGGTCTAAAATGGAGGTACAGACCTTGTAACTAAGTATTTCCATTGATATACCTTAGCTTTTACTTCAATAATCAAAATAAAGAATGACATTAGGGTGATAGTTTGAGTATACAACTCATTTACCTTTATGTATATGTCGTTATGTAGATTGGAAATATATTCATGGTAACCTAGATACTACATGATATCGTTTAGAATCATAAGATGTGATTGAAAAAATGTAAGGTATTATAGCCGATATGTGTTGAACCACCCTAATTATTCATAAAACTAACTAGTTTTGGTTTATGCAATGCTTGGAAAGGCATTATTGGGCCAAACATTTGTAGTGATATTTATTATCCCTAGCGAATACTTCCAATGAGTGAAACAAAATAGGACCAATAATTTATATTGAAAGGTTTTATAGTTCCTAAAAGTAGTTTTTTGATATTTGTGGTTATCTCCTACTAAAAATTTAGGCCAATTAAAATCCTCATACATCTTCATCATTTGGTATGCAATGTCAATGATGTCTCTTTTTATTTATTTTGCATGTTTTATGGTTATCCAAAAAATTTAGTAATACACTAGACCATGATTCATAGTGAATTATCCATAATTAAATCAATACGAGTTCCTCTTCCTACCCTAGTGGCGTATTTTCTCTAATGTCTAAGTGAAGTGGTGGCATTGTAGACCTATATTACATTAGATATTTGCCATGATTATGAAGGTTAGTTTATCTTAACATTAAGTGCACATTAATCTAGATGGTAATATCTTGAGCTAAATGAATAACACTTTGGTTTTACCAAGTCAACAATGTCATCATGACTTCATCTAACTAGTCAAATGTAAGCATCTTGAATAACCTTTCAATGTTAGAACCATAAAGTGGATGTTGTAGTGTTAAAGTTCTTAGTTGTGCTACTCCTTGGAATTATTGAGAAAATATATTAGTTTCTACCTCATTTATTAAATAAAACAATTATGGATCATTGTACTTCATTTTTCAAAGCCCTAGCCATATTCCTATTTCCTCATTCTGAACATTAGATAATGGTATCAATAATTAACCTCTATCTATGGTTGGCTGACTAAGTGAAGCTAATAATTAATATAAGGAGTTTCATCTTAGGAAAAGATATATTCACAAATGGATATTCAAAATTTTGATATCATAAATTTAATGTTAGCTAGAGATGTAATGTCTGATCATTGTCCATATCCCTTTCTTTTATAACTATTTGGTTCCTAAATTCATGTCACTACCTCCTCTGGATGCATTGAATACATGGACAAAAATTTTATATTTATAATTAATACTATATTCTATAAATCATCTTGATAGGGACATTTGGTGCCTAGGATGTGTGATTTAGTTTTGGAAAGTTATTTTTGGTATCTCTCCCTTTGGCTAATCAATTAAATTTATACATCCACTTATAAATTTATTACCAAATTTTCTTCAAAATTGTTGGAATATTTTGAGATACCATATTATTAATGGTGTGAAATAACCATTTTATTTCCATATATCATACATGTCTTTTTTATTTCTTGGACTTAATTACAAACTTTAGTGTAGTTGTGTTGATTTGTCATGGATGAGTTGTCTCAACCAAGTGGTCACATCCTATAATGATAACTAGTTTTGGTGGTTGTTATGTGTTATAAATAAATGAGAATAATAATAAAAATTCTAACAAATGAAATAAAATAAAAAACAAAAAAAATTAAATAAAATCCTAATTACATGGTGCACTCAACACCCACTCAAATTTTAGCAGCATGATAGAGATTAAATACAATATGGCTTAAGCCTACAATAATTGATTCACCCTGGTAAAATGGTTCCCTATAAATATTTTAGCATTATGATACCCTATTTTGATACTTCATGAATGACGTATGTTACTTCCCATCATATGAACAATTTTCCTGGGAATGCTTTTAAATCTACTCTTGTAAAGCAATATAGTTTAATCCAGGTAGAATTCCTTAGATCATAGATTATGATCATGCCATGATTTATAACTTTGTTTATTGATTTTTTGGATCCACTATGCTCTTATCCTTTCTTATTACACATTATTTAAATATATAAATCATGCCCTTAATTATTATTGATCCCCTAACCTCGTGATTATTATAATGCATAGACTACGTACAATGTATTCCATAGGCATTACTACCTCGATGCCATATACTAATTGGAAGGGATTAAATCTAGTGGATTTATGATAATGTGTATGATATTTTATTATAATTATATAAATTCAATCCTCCCAATCATCTCTCTGGACATTTCAAATTTTGTCATCATCTTACCCAAAATTTCATTTGAGGTTTTTGCTTATCCATTAGCTTGTAGATGGTAAGTTGTACTTTTGTGGTCTGATATCAAGAATTATTCTATGAGAGTCTTAATAGTATTATTGATAAATTTCATGCCTCTATTACTTACTATCTTAACTAAATATCCAAAGTATGTGATAATGTTTTCATATAATAATCTAGAAGAATCCTTCACACCATGACTTGGAGTAGCATCATCTTCTACCCATTTTGTGAAGTAGTTAGTTTTCATGATAATGTATCTATCATTATTGAATTTACTCAAGGGAGATATAGGTCTAATAAAATAAATTCACCATTTTACATAAGGATATTTTTCAATCATAAGAACTAAATTCATTTCATATCATTGATTAGGCTTACCCATTCATTGATAGTTATCACAATATTTAGTAACTTTATGTGCATCCTAAAAAAGTGTAGAACACCATAAACCACTCTAAAGTATTTTCCTATAAATATAATCTCTTGTGAAGTTTCTTCTTTCAATTCCTTGGTGAGTTTATTGAATTATTTTGGGTTGCTTATGTTTTATAGCTACCCTACACAATACATCATCTTTACCTAGTGTGTACAAGAAACCATTAATGAGGCTATATGGTATAGCTCTAGTAACCATCTACTTATTGTCCTTCTCTATATAATTTGTAAGAAATTTTAATTATTAAAATAAGTTTTAAATGTCCTCCATGTTATTAGAAACTATAATAGTTCTAAATAAATGTGTATTAAGAGATTCATCTCTAAGTTCCTTTCGTTCTTCCCCATTGTGTAGTCGATTGAGATGATTCAGCCCCACATTATTCTGTCCTAGTTGCACATTGATTCAAAATTGGAATTCATGGAAGAGAATCAATCACCTATATATCTATCCCCCTAGCATTGGTTTATTGACTAGGTATTGTAATGCCTGGTGGTCCATGAATAACTTAAAAGGAGTAGAGAACAATTAATGCCTAAATTTTTGTAATGCAAACACCATGGTGAGTACTTGTCTCTCGATGGTTATGTAATTCTTTTCCATATTTGAGAGTTTCCTATTTTCAAAATTTATTAGATGGTCTAATACACCTTCACTTAGTTTTGATAAGATGACTCCTAATGTAGTGCCTAAAACATTTACATTCACATGGAATGGCTTTTTCCAATCAAAAAATACTAAGATGGGTGTTGTTTTTATTTAATGTAAAAGAGGATTTTACAGGAACCCTAACCATACAAAAGAACAAACACCATGTCTAATAACATAAAACAAAGGATCAAAAAACATAATAAGTAGATAAATATCTATAAGAATAAAATAACATATACACCTTTGGGAAATAATGACACACAACTTTCATAAAAAGAAGAGAAAATTAATTGTGGATTTTCTTCCATTCCTCATATGCCTTAGACCCCTCCTCATTCATACTCTAAACATTATTATCTAGGCCACCTACCAAATTGTCCTTCTCATTATTAGTGGTGACCCCTTTGAGATTCTTCTTGGGCCTAGTACCATCCTCATTATCTTTTTCATTATTAAAAGCAATAAATAAAACTTTCATACTTTACATTTCATTGTTAAATATAACCTTGCTAAATCTTACAAGGAGATTGAGCTTATCTTTGAGATATTTATTATCCTTTTCAAACATGGTAATTATATCAATGAGAATCTCAATTTAAGAAAGCATTTCCACTTATTTATCCCTCGTATAAAAATTCTCATCCATCTTATTGGTATTGTTAATGTCCTACTTCAACTCAATAAATGTTATTCGACACTCAGGTGTCCAATCAAATTTGGTGTCTTTACAAAATATATTTTCCATAGTTATTAATATAGTTACATATCCTTTTATGAATTTATTATAATATCTGGTATGACCCAAAAATGTGTGCACTTTAGTTGATTTTATAGGAGGTGGCATTACTACTATAACAACAATAGTAGTTGGGTCAACTAAAATTCCATCATTTCACACTATGTGACCAAGAAAGACACCAAAAGGTGTAAATAATAGAATTTTTTTTAAATTTAAGGAGGTTTGTAAAGCCCTACATCACTCTAGAATCAATCTTAGCTTTTACAAGTGCTCTTCAAATGGAGAAAACACTGACCAATCATCTAGACAAGCCTCTAGGAAATCATGATTGAATTTTTTAAATGCATTTACCATAGCTCTATAAAAGGCAATAGATGTGTTATTTAAACAAAATAGAATTAACTTATATGAAAATGACCCCCATTTATTAGTAAATATATTTTTGGCCTGATTTTCGTTAACAATGTGAATTTGGTGGTACCCATTAAAACCATCCATAAAGGAATATACCTCATGTTTAGTGACAAATTCAAGTACTTCATCAATAAAAGGGATAGGAAATGGATCATTGATTCAAGTTTTGTTGAGTGCAAAATAATATACACACACCCATATTTCTCTTATCTTATTAGGTTTTACCACCATCGAGCTCACCCATTCTACCTTCTAAACTAGATAAATAATTCTAGCATCTTGAATTTGATCTAGTTCAACCTTTACTTTAGTTTTCATGTTAGGATTGAGTCTATTAGGTCTCTTTTTAATCTAGAACATGCATTCATTTAGCCTAATATGCATCTCTCTAAATCATGGAATGTTAGGATTGAGTCTATTAGGTCTCCTTTTAATTTGGAACATGTATTCATTTAGCCTAATATGCATCTCTCCAAATCATGGATATATTTATTTGAACTCCAAAAATTTACTTGAAAACATATCCTGGTAGTATCTTAAAAACAATAGGGCTTCACAGATCTGTTCTTGTCCCTAGTAATCTCCCACTATTTCAAATTTAGGGGTTTATTCTATCCTAATATTTCTTTGAGTCTTCCAAAATTATTCTTGATATATTTTTCCTAATACACTAGGCATAATATCTTGTAAAATGTGTTTGCCTTCCTATATTGGGTTTTCAATACTACATAATTTATATTATTCTACCTAATCTACACTTTATACTAGTTTAGGCTCTTCTTCATGCTATATTTCAAAGAACCCTTATATATCAATATCCCCATCATTATCACTATCACTACACTTTTTCAAAACATTTTTTATTATGTTATAGTGTTGAATCTAGAGTTGTTATTTTTCATTATCTTTGTAATTATGTAATGAAAAATATAGATCCTATGTATCTTCCTAATGATAAGATGATTCAATAACTTTTTTTAAATCCTATGCAAGTCTATGATATAAATTTTTTAAATATTTTTTAGGGATTTCTAAACTAAAAGATTGTCATCTTCAAATACAAAAGTTTAGATAAAATCTTATTAATGGTGTGTTTAGTGTTTGGTTTATCTTATACACTCTTAATGTATGTACCAAGCTATTAGAAGAGGTGTAAGGGTATGACTAAATATGTGTTCCCAATATCAAGGATACACTCCCCATGTAGTCCATATATCCATGCACTGATGGATATTTAATTTAGGACATTGAACCTCTTGAAATAAGGGCCATTCTACTTTAATAATAGCTAGTATTTTAAACCTTACACACAAGATTTCATAGGAATCCTCCCAATGCATATCTATGTTTCTATGCACAACCCACCATCTTATTATACCTCTAGATGAGTGCACTAACTTATTATTATACCTTTAGTACATGATTTTCAAGATTTTAGATGAATATATTAAGGTCCTCAGTTGTTAAATATTGAGGTATTTGGCATTTTGAATCAAACACCATGCATATAGGTCTCAACTCATGATCTTTATGAGACTATTTTAAGATGTGTGCATCCGAATCACCACTTATGGATGATTCCAAATCTTAGGGTAGGATTAACTCATGGGTAGGTTCAATATAATGTATAATAGTATAAATATTATTATAATAACATTCTAACTCAAATTTATGGTTAAGAACCCTAACCAGGGGAAAAATCAGGAGTCTGGGAGTAGAAAGAGTGAAATCATAAAAGGGAAAGACAAAATCAAGTTCCCTAGCACCAATAATTAGAATGTAGAAGAAGATACAGAGCGGGAGAGAATTGATAAATGCAGGGAGGAAAATTTGGTGGAAGAAGAAGGAACTGAAAGCTGGAATACAAATTCAAATGAGGACGAAGAATGTCAAGAGAAGAATGAGAAAGAAGGCGTCAGCAAAGAGGAGGAATTTGAAAATAGTAAAGAAGAAATTGAGGAAAATCAGAAAAGGTCAGAGGAAGATATTGTCCAGGATGGCCCGGTTGAGGACCCTGTTTCAAGAAATGAAAAGGAAAATACAGTTTAGGATGATAATCAAGAAATGGACATGGAAATTCAAACTGGAACCAAAGAATAGTATCAAAGGGGCTGAGAGGATCACTTTGAAGAAGGTGGGAATAGTCCCAATAAGAATTTTGAGGAATGGAGAGAGAAGGGGAAGAACAATGGTATGCACATACCTATGAGTTGGGTTAATTGCAAAGCAGAGGCTTCTCTCCAATTTGATTCTTGGATGTGTAAGGAGATTAAGGATCTCAAAAGGAAAGTGGAAATTATGGAAGACAACCAGAAAGTTGCATGGAACAAAATTAACATCATGGAAAAATAGATAAGAGATATCCCAGTCAAGCTCAAAGATTACGAGAATAACCTTCGGTAACTCATTAAGGAGAACAGAACAAAAATGGAGGAAGTAATGTCCAATATTTGTGCTACAGCTGTCAATATTGGAAAAAGAGTAAATGAGGAGACCAAATCCTTGGAGGGGCCTAGAAAAAGGATGAGACAAAGCTCTAGAAAGAAGGCTACACAAGAGGGAGCCAAGTTGGTGGCAACTACTACTCAGGATACTACTATTGTGAAAGGTAAAGAAATAGTGAAAATGATTTTGGAACTAGAAGAATAGTCTAGTTCTTCTTATTGGTTATGTTTACTAGTCCTCTTCTCTAGTTTCTTTTTGTAATCTTCTATCTATGGTGCAGCCAGATCTTTGTTAAATTTGGGTTTTGACTGGTGGTCTCTCTGGTGGTTTCAGGTCCATATAAAACCTATTTTTGCTACTTCTCTGTAGTATTTTTTAGGTTCTACCTATGGTCATTGAGGCTTTATCTTTCTTTCTTTGTACTTGGGTTTTGGGGTCCCTTCAAAACCTATTTTTACCATAATCTAAAACATTCTACCTCAAATCTTGTTGGTGAATGTACTGAAGGAGAAACACATTCTTCAATTTGAACCTATTTGACTGGAAACTTGTGATAACTAGTTTAAATACTACTAGTTTTTCTTGTTGTGTAGTACTAGGATTCCACTTCTAACATTCAATAGTGTACACCCAAGTTGTCTTTCATCTATCCAAACCTTAAACCAAATGTTGTCCCTATGATCATAAGGATACTTTATCTCCTTAGGATTGAATATGGATTTTGTTTAGATTTGTTTAGAGGTATGACCACTATATTATCTTTTTGATGCACTTCTAACTGATTGTGCATAGTATTAATAGTAATTTGGCCATCATAAGCCTATTTATTAACAATTAAGGTAGGGTAATGGGTATCTATTATCATCATGTTAATGACCTCAAAGTCTCCTTATAAGATGAGTTTAGATACTTTCATTTTAACATATTCTAGTTGGCCAATTGGTTTGACTCTATTTTAATTTGCTAAGCTTAATGCTATTAGAATGTAACTCAAATTTGGTTGGCCAATGGCTTCCCATGTTGAGTTATTAATCATATTAATGGTAATTCTAAAGTTAAATACTTAATTTAGGATTTTGTATCCATCAAACTCAATGTTTATTCATGAATCTACATCCCAAGTCTTCTTGGTCTTGACATACGAAATTACTTTATCAACCCTTATTTGTCCTCATTATGCACACTCCAAAATATCATGAAGGAGGTTTACGATATTCTAGGATATATCATAATTGCACAATATGTTGAGTAGTTTCATTATATTTATCAAATTTGTCATAATTCCTTCTTGTCACATGATCTAAACAATTTTCCCATATATTTGAACATCAATAGTAGTGTTATCCTCATCAAAAGCTATTTTTTGTTGTATTTAATCTAATACCTATGCATCTTGATAAATCAAATATTTTCATTTTCATGGTTATGATACTTATCTCATTGAATATTTTTAATACCTATACCCTGAGACATCTCTAATGGAGGTAACCCCTATTCATCCCTTTGTTTCTTTGTGATGGCTTACACAAATGCATTTTCCTTTGGTTACACATTAATCATGTTAACATTATGCACTGGATTCTCCTTTCTTTATTTTTCCAAAATAGGGTAGTCTTCCATTTGATGTTGACCTTTGATCTTGTAATATAAATAATAAACTTGCCTTTGCAGATTTTTGGGATAATTCCTTGCATAATGGTTATATATTCCACATAGATAACATTACATGGATATTTATTTTTCCCAGTTATCATTATTGCAACCTCCTTGATATCTACCATGATATCCTTCCTAATATCCTCCTTTGTATCTTCCTTTATTCTATTGATATCTATAACCTTGGGATTATTTTTTGTTATATCCTCCCTACTGAATTATCTATGCATCATATCCTCCATATTGATGATGAGGAGAAATTAGGGCCAAAGTTGCCTATTATTATTGAAAATTTGTGTTGTTTCATGGTTTTACATACTAACAATAATATTGATATGATGGAGATGACGTATTATTCTATCTAGCTAGGCCTTATGGCTAGTATTATGGTGAATATGGCATCTAATATTGTATTGACTAAGGCACCCATCCTAGACTACTTTGAGCTACATTTTTCATCTCCACATATGGCCTTATAATTTATTTCTTCATAATGGGTATCTAATATGTTGTAACTGCAAATATGCTCTTTTTTCTATCTTGTTTTAACTCTTATAATATTTAGCGACTAGTCTCATCATTATTTGTAAATTTACAAAAATTGCATTACATGTTATGTGATATTCTAAATATATTATTGGGGGAGATGACACTTGGATGTAGGATGTCCAACCATCATGCAAATTCCACAAAATAATATTTTTATTATCAAGTAGTCATTCCTATGATTTCTTTCATAACCAAACTCTAGACACCATAAACCTAATTTAGGATTATCATTTTCATGCATTTCATTCTTTATCTTCATAAAAACATATAAATTAGCTTTTACATTATGTATTAATGAGGGAAGATATGTATAGTCTTCTATATTTTCAACCTTGATGCCAATAGATCGAGCATTAACTTTGGTGGAGAAATGGGTTTCTATGATAACAAACCTTATTCTGGTTTGTAAACATTCTAAGAAATAATTAACCTTATCTTTATCTTATAGAATAAAATAAATTTTATTCATTACATTAGATAACCTACAATCATATTCTCCAACCATTTCTCCTATTTTTTTGAATCTCCTTTAGATCTTGGATAACTTGACTAGAACATATTTTTACTTTTAATTCTGCTATTAACAACTCTTTGACTTCATTTAAATATAAGGTATTAACATTTATTTTGCAAATGAACTCCAAATCACATCCTCCCAAAGCTTCTACCAGTTCACATCATATGATGTTACCCCTTTTACAACTTATTTCATCTCACATGTAACTAAGTACCATTCTATATTTGAAGATCCATCATATGAAATTAAAGGTACAAACATACCTTCATAAAGTGCCATATTTGATGGATTGTTAGTTTATGTTATAAATGTTTGAATACTAGTAACTATAACTGGTGTTGATTCTTCTAAATGAACCATAGGTACTCTTAGTGTTTAAATAACTCTTCTCATTTCATAATTTAGAAAATTTAGAGCATGAGTTATAGGTTTTGGTAATCTATTTGCCTATGGTGAAATAACACCAAAACAAGATAAACTATTCCATAATATCTATATAACTTGGTGGTTGGGAGCCACCTTGGTCCATTATTCATGAATAAAAGTAATATATTTTAATAATTAGTGAATTATGCTCTAGTTTTAAGCTATAGACTAATTTGGGTGGGTATTTATAATGAATGTAAAAATAAAGTGATCTTGGTGTAAAAAGGAGTAAAGAGAAGGGTAGAGTAGAAAATAAATGAGTGATTGCCAATTTTAATCTGAAAAATTAAGACAAAGCATCAATTAAAATTGAATATGCATATAAGCAATATATAATGAAACATAGCCTAAGCTTAAATCCCACTATATGTTAGGCAAACTTGAAAAGAACACGTAAAGAGTCACAAGTAAGAACTAGGTCTACTTTAAGGATTTACCACTGTAATCAAATAATAAATGCAAATCTAAATACAAATAAAAATTAAATGAATTAGAACCAAATATCTTTCAACTAATCTATCATTAGCAAAAATTATAAACCTTGTGATTATAAAATGCTACTCAGAATTCAAAGATACCACTCAAATTCAATACCTCTACTAGCAATTGAGAGAAAAATCTATATTAGCAACTAACACATCAAATATGAAAAATCCTTATAGGATTCCTTGATCTTATTAATTGATTCAATTGTAAAAAATTCTCTAAAAATATCTCCCTTTTAAAAATGGTAATACATGCCTTTATAACAAAGTTAGGTAGTGTATCGATCAGTTACAAAATACAAGTGTACAAAGATAAGGATAGTTGTCCTTAAAAGTTCTAAAATACATGTGATTTTCATAATCATACTAACCTAGATGTAAATATTATAAAAAACTATAATATTCCTTTACAATAGAATATCTTATTTCAAATGTTACAAAACTCTAAAAAATAGAATATTACTTAATTTGTTGGTGGGGCCTCTGATTATCATTATTGGAGGATGTTCATGGCTTTGGCATGTTGCTCATCAACTAGTTCTAGATCAACAACAAGATTCATAATACATCCCTCTTCTTGGTCTGCCAAGTCATCAAGTTTCTTTTCATTCCTACCCATGGCTTCTTTAATGCTTTTGGCTTCATTTATCCTTTCCCCTACATTGAATATCATGTCCAATATTTTGTTTTTATCATCCCTAGACTTGCCTTAGCTTTTTCCTTTGATTCCTTGGGTTACCAAAGTATCCCTATGATTAAAATTATTGTCACTTATGATTCCATGTGTAGTGAGATATGCAATATTTATAATTATAGTTCCAATAATATACTCAATCTTTACAATTAGATCCTTATCATCATTCATGAGTCTTTCCACATTATTATGCCAAGCACTCAAACTTTGAAATTTTTCAATCATAATTACCAAAATTGTACTAAAGTGTCCAAAATTAATGGTCTTGAAGTTTGGGATTTATTTATTTGCTTGAATGTTGAGGATTTGGGTTACTTTATCTTCTAAGGCCTACCATAATGTGACTAGACTCTTATCTAGTACACACTATCCTTCTAATGCACTTTGTCATAGTTTCATTGACTTGAGGGATTAAAACATGTCGTAGAGTGACTCATCAAACATCTTGGTCATCATATTAGGCACTAATAAAATTATGTATGTCTACATGTTTTCCTTTTCCTTTTGAAAATTTAGGATCCTCTATTTCAAGCCTTGGAATTTAGCTTTAGCCTATGTAAACTAGGCCTCAATTAGACTTTCCACATCCTCTTCATGAATGGATAATTTGTAAAGATAATGGCCTCTTATAGGTCTTAAACCTATAAAGTTTTACACCTTCTAAAATTTTAATTCCTTTATTCTAACCACTACTATCTTGGTTGTTATTCTCTCCAACCAAACTATTTTAGGGTTGAAATGGATGGTAGTAATTGGTTCCTTGAACTTGGGAGGTTTTGGGACCTCCATACCTGAGATACTAGATGTTCCTAGAGCATCTATATTCTTTCCTTTGAGTCCCTGAATGGCCACAATTCTCCTCTCTTCCTAATCTTTCACCATAGTCATTATTTATGGCTTCATGTCATGTTGAATCTCAATGTCAGCAACTCTTGCCATAGCCCATGAGTGAAAAATAAAGGGAATATTTTGTAGTTTATCATAAATGAACAAGTTAGGAATGACTAGTCCATGAATATGGAATTCGCCACTAAACAAATTTACCTCACTTTAAGGGTGAAGGAGGATCAACCTTAGTATTTTCCTTAGTCCCACAAAAACCAATGCTAACTCTAATTTCCTCTTCTCTATGGATGCCATAGGGACAAGGGCTTTTCCTTTATCTTCATTGGTTTCCATATACCTATCTAAGTCATAGGCCTCTATAACATCCTTAAGGGCACCCTTAAGTGTCTCTTCTAGTTCCAAGTCAATCATGTCTAAATACTGTACTACAGATGGTGGCCTTTGTGGGAGCATTGAAGATGAGGTCCCCTCTCTAAGCCTTTATTTTAATTTCCTTTCACCAACCTTCTCTTTCCCATATCTTTGTGTATCTTATCTTTTCTCAAGTTGATCTTGGGGTTAGGGTTGTGGTTATTCTACCTAGGGCTATTCTTGGGCTATCTTAGATGGTCCTGGTAGCAAGTAATATTTCAAAGGATGCATTCACCATCTCTCCCTAGATGGTTTGTCATCCTTGATTAAATTTTGCTCTAGCTTGATGTTATGGCCTTAGATTATAGACAATACTTCCTCATAATTATTATTCTTGATGTAGATGTCATCATGATCACTAGGTTGATGTATATACTCTATCTCTGGGAGCTTCTTATCCTTCAAGTAGTTGGCCACTATACCCTTAGGATCCCATATTTTAAGTTCATCTAGTTGAAAACCAAATGAATCCAAGTGTCTGGACATGGTCTCAACTTGTTTCCAATCCTATAGTATGGTCTTCCCAATGATCTGGGTGAAGGGGTGGAGAATAATTTTCTTCTTTTCTTTACAAGTGACATCAATGTCATGTAAGAAATGGGAAGAAAATTCTTACTCAACTAGCTTGCTAGGAACATATACTAGTAACCTATAAGGTTGGGACATGATCCCTTTGATCCTAAAAACTATGCAATTAGGGTAGTACCAAATGTCACCCATTAATTCAATATACTTGTTGATTAGGGGGTGGACTCTAGGCATATAAACAACTATGATGGCCTCAACTATGGATGGTTAAATGTAGTCACAAAAGAACTAATTATGGTTCTTATATTTGAAAATATGTAATTTGGATTAATGTTATGAAATAGTGGTTTTTTGATCTAGGGACTAATTCATAATCCCTAGGAAATTAATTAAGGAGATCAGCGCATCTAGAAGGTATGACATCATATACAACTATTTGGAGGTCTTCCTTTTTATGATAGTGAATTTATTGGTGAGGAAGACATTGACTACATCTCCAATTAGAGGGGTAAGCTTCTTTTCCACCATGAAATAGATGAAGGATACCTAGATTATATTTACATACGTGGTCGAGGGTTTCCCAAAGGCTTAGTTTAACAAGGTCATTATAACCCTAATGCCTTCCCTAAATTAGATTATAGGGATCTTTCCCTTGATGTCTCTAAAGATATTGGGTCCTTGATATAACAAAGGTCTAAGGATAGAGTCTTGGTCATGTTTGGAGGTTCAATCTTTGATTTTGGATAAATATACATAGGGAGTGAGAAGTTTATAATACCCTTCAAATGCTATAGGAGAAAAATATGATACCCTTTTCAATTTTCCTTCCCTAATGATCCACTCATTATCAGGTCTATAATAAAAAATAGGGGTGAGGATATAGATGTAATATAGTACCTAATGTTTTTCCATCACATGGTAAAGGCCTTCCATCTGAATATCAACTAAGTCATAATATCTCTAGCTCACTATAGTAATCCTTTGTTCCTCTTTTGTGATTGGCTTCAATTTTTTGATCATGAAAAAGAACTTGGACTAGTTCCTCATGTTTAGATAATTCAAGTTTGTAGTATCTAACTCAATATCTTTGAAGACCTAGCCTTCATTATTCATTGATAAGTATAGCTTGGTATCCTCCTTCATTATCTACCTATGAGTTGTTATTGTCCTTATTCCTACAAATTGTTTATATTGGTAGTAAATGGTCTTTGTGAAAGCTCTCTTACACTCAAAAACACAATTTAGCACCCTTTTGATTAAGTGATGACCAAATGAATATAATTGAGTCACTTTTATGTAGGGTTTTGGGTTTGGAGCTTTAATGGTGGAATATATCTAAGCTTTAGTTTATACTTTCCTTAGATTTGATATGGACATTTGCCTTTAAACCTTTGAGTTTTTGAGATTATGAGATCTTATATTATATCTTTTCATGCTTATGTGTTGCCCATGTAGCATTGGTCTAGGTCTTTCATGGAATTTTTCATAAATTCCATTTGATAACTAGCCATTGGCATTTAAAAATAAAGTGATAAAGTGTGTGTCATTGATCTATAGATATGGATAATTATTAAGTTAGAATATTATTAAGATCGTGGCTTAGGCTTAAGTCACTTAGGCTAAGGTTTATTTTTCACATTAAGTACGAAGTAAACCTTAGGCTAAGCGGTTTATGCCTAAGTTTTCAAATTTATAAGCAAGGGGGGCATGGTCTAAATATTTTAGGCTAATGTTTAAGCCATGTTTAATAAACACCATATATTCATTAGTCTAAAATATTTATACCAAGGCTTTAAAGAATGCTCAAAGGGTCAACATGATATAATGGTCCAATAACATGTAATATTTTATTGTATTTGATAAAATACATTAAAGCCTTTAGCTAGATGCATTTGGTCAAAGCTTTATGATATAAGGACTCTCTTTTGAAAATAGGACTCAGTATAAGCCTATAATTTAAGGTTCATGATGTTTTAAATAAAATGTCATGGGGACCTTAAAGTATAGATTTAGACTAGGCTTATTTTGTACACTTATATTATAAGACCATTTCCATATTTTGCAATTTGAATACTTCTAGTGTTTGATAATTTATTGAGTACTTCCCTTAGCTTATAAATCCATTTCTAAGATTTCTAACAAGATTTGGGAGTGTATTTTGATGCTAAACATAATAATAAATTAGCTTAAATTTAATGGTCTCACAAAATCAAATACATCCTCATGGATGTTAAATGATGGTTGTGTAAATGTAAATTTTAGGCTAATAATGTTTTTAATTTGATGAGCTTGAAGTTGACAATCATGTAGATGTCAAATATGTCCTCATGGACATCAAATAATGGTCATGTAAAAATTAATTTTTAGGTTTGGAAAATTATTATGATCCAATGTGAGAATGCCACTTGGAACATCCATGGGATCTCCTAGGCTTTTGGATTACATTCACTCTATCAAGTCAAAATTGGTGACAAAGAGTCAGCCATATGATCATGATCTGGGAGATCACTTATTATTGGTTGTTTTTGTCAATTGGGAACTTTTTATTTTAATCCTGAAATTTAGGGGTGTTACATGTTGATAATTTGGGCCTTTTATAGTCTTTTGACTTTTCAACTGCATCTCACACCATTTTATTGAGTCTTAATGAGTGAGTGAGAAGCATTGATCATGATCTAGGGGATCAAATGTGATTAGTGTAATGGGCTATATGCAAGATTTTATTGGTTTTCCTCACATAATTCTATTAAAGGCCATGATGAAGCATGAACCATTAGATCTTCTAAGATGCATGCTGTTTAAGCCAAATTTTGGTCTTTCTTTACTTCATTGGATCAAATGCCATAATAAATAATGGGTTGTTGGATCCTAAAATATGTAAAGAATTTAAGTCAGGACTATGGATGTATAAAAAACTTAAGCTTAAGGTGTTAATACTAAGGTCTCACTTGTATTAATAAATATGTTGGGGCCTTAGGATTAAAACCTTAGGCTAAAATATAATCAAAGGACCAATCTAACATAAAGAGGAGAATTGGGGAACTAGAAGTAGGCTAAGGCATTAAGACTAAGGTCATGTTGGTATTAATAACTACTATTGGGACTTAGTGTTAAAGTCTTAAGCTAAATTAGGAGATATTTAAAGGACCCTGTAAAATGAACAACTAGCTAGGCATACAAAGGAACCTTTCAAGGGGGAATATAAAAAAGGGGACCAAGCATTTTAAGTTAAGTTTTAGCTATTAAAAAAAACATGACTAAGATTAAAACATGAGATTTATCTTTAGGTCCAAAATGGATTTTAAAATATTTCCCACCAATTTGATTCCCACCAATATTCAAATTTAAGATGAGGGTTTTCACAGGGTTTAGGGACATGAATTTCCTAGGAACAACACCATGGAACCTATGATTAAAAGCCAAAAAGAACATTTATTAGCATAGTTAATCCACATTAAATCAAAATGAAACCAAGTAGGCCCATTTTTAACAAAATGAATGATCTTTAGACTCTATAAATGATCTTAACATGCTAAATTTTCAAATTTAAACTTTAGGGTTTCTCTAGGATCTTAATTTTCAAAAAATAAAGGTATGTTAACTACAAAAAATGGAAAATAATGGGGCAAACATATAAATATGTTAGAATCTAGAGACTCTAATATAAAAAAATAGATAGGTCATCTACTTCATTTGATCAAAACCCTCACCTAGAATAGATTATGGTTGAAACAAACCTTGCATTTGTAGACTTAGGGTCAAACACTAGGACATAACCATACCGTGTGTGTGTGATTTGATTCCACTTAATATTTACCATGGAGTTTAAGAAATAACTTCCAAGTATAGATTCCTCAATCACTAATAATTGACTTGTAACATGTATGGGTATTCATTAGGCACCACATTTTTATGTTAGAAAAGGCTTGGGCATTGTTCTACTGCTTGCTAAGAATCTATATCACTAATAGAGATGTCTTTGGCTCTACTCATGACCTTACTCCACTACCATCCATGTGTCCATAGCCCTGGTGGAGATTACCAGAATCACCTATGCCTAAATGCTTTTAATTTTCTGTTATATCCTTATATTTTTATTTTCTTAGGTATTTATGCTTTTAATAAGATTGGGAACTAGGGTATCTAGGTCTTAAGATTTGGAAAAATGTTTGATTTTTAGTAAAATCACCTATGGCTACAACTTTACTCTAGGCAAGGATGTTTATTAAGTGTTAGTATGGGTATACCATGATAACTTGAGTTTTTACCTTACAATTACAAGTCTTCTTAAAACTAGTTTGAGGTTGAGATGATGGTTAGGTTCTTGAGAAATGATTATCCTTTCTATTAGTCTGCACTAATTTCTCCATGTTATAGAATTATGCTTTACATCCCAGAACTAGGGTCATCCTATGCATGGGGTTTTGCACCTATATTTCCAAAATTTGGGAATTTTCAAGAAAACTCCATGACTTTGAGTTTAGGATTGTTCAAGAGGACTTTATTAGAATCAAGGAACAAAAAAACAAGAAATAAACACACATTAAAAATCAGGGAAGAAAGATAGAAAATCAAAATAAATAAATATATACATGCTTATGTATAAATAAGTGACAAGAAGGAAAGAAATAAAAGGAAACTAGCTAGTTTACCTACTCTAAATCTAACCATCTTATAGTTTACTCCATTAAGACCTCTAGAGGAGTAGAAAATAAGTAGTGCTTGAGGTACTACCCATTGGTGGGAAATGTAAATTGTAATCCTTATAGATCTTTAAGCTTTAAGGTGTTGTTCCCTAATGTTTCTGTAATCTGGTATGGGCTAATCTACAAGGGTGTGAATTTACCATGTTTACTCTTAGGCTTAGATGCTTTATCCCAAAGGAGAACTAACTCTCCTTATCTGAACACCTTAATTTTGGACATTTTATCAAACCATACCTTGAATATGGTTTGATTCTTATTAAAATAATCAAAGGCTTTCTTCCTTGCATCTTCTATCTAAATTATGTCTAACAATGTTGAGTTTGCTAGTTCTTGGATTTCTTCCATGTATTCCTACATAAATATATTTGTGGGAAATTTGAGAGTGATAGGAAATATTGGTTCTTGTCCATTTACCAATATAAATCTTGAGGATCTTAATGCTTGCTTGATTCTTATCCTATCAGCCCAAAGTGTAAACTTAAGGAGCTTATGCCAAGTCTTAGGTTTATCTGCAACAAACTTCTTGATTCCCTTCATTAGGTTCTTATTTGTATATTCAAATACTACATTACCTTTGGGATAATGATTGGATGAAAAATTGAGAGTGATACTATTATCATAATCCCATTTAGTGATCTCTATAGATATGAATGAAGATTTATTGTCATACACTAGAGATACTAGAGTTCCAAACCTAGTATAGTTGTTCTCTTCTAAGAAGTTAATAACTTCTTTAGTCTTGGATTATTTAGTGGTTATAGCTTCAATCCACTTTATACAATATTTTATGGTAGTAAGGACATATTTTTGACCTTTAGATGAGTTAGGGTTGATTAATCCAACAAAAATTAACCCATATTATGCAAATGGTTTGTCAATCATGACTAGATGTAGAGGCATTGTTGGCTTTAGCTCCTTGGTGATAAAAATTTGACATGAGTGGAATTTCCTCACATTCTTGTGAGTATCTCTAAAAATAGTTGGCTAATAATATCTAGCTCTAAATATTTTATGAACTATGGTTCTCCTAGATGGATGTCCACTACCCAAATTTTCATGAAAGGTGCTCATGATTTGGGTGGCTTCTTCTTGTGAAACACACCTTCGGTAAATTCATTAAAAATTTATCCTATACAAAACCCCATCCTTGATCAAGTAGTGGGTTTTCTTCAATTTTAGGGCCCTCTTTTTATCCCTAGATATCCTTGTAGGATAATTACCATTAATTATCAAGTGTATGATTGAATCATATCATTCATTAGCTTGGAATTTTTTTTTGATCTACTTACATAATGCATAGGCTAGGGTTAGTATTAGAAATCATCTAGATCAAACCTTGGCATCTTACCAATTTTATTTATTTATATTCTAGCTCATACTCCTATAGGACTAACATCCACTTACCTCTATGTTCTCCCAATTCTTTTTGACTTAACATGAGTTTGGTTGTAGGGTCAGGTAAGATAGCATTCACCTTATTTCTAAATATGTAATGCTTGAATTTATTAACTTCCTTAGCTAATGCATATGCCTATTTATCAATCAATTAATAATATAACTAATCATTCTAAAAATTATTTCCCATAAAAACTATTGGGTGATCTCACCCCTCAATCTTGTAGGTTAACACTACAACCATAATATGGTCAGATGCAAAGGAATAAAGGTAGAAGTCCTTTAAAAAGTCAAGACTTATGAGGAATGGATCCTAGATAATAGCCTCCTTGATATCATTTAATTAATTTAAATAATCATCATTCTATGTGACCTTGGCATCCTTCTTTAACATGTCATTCAGTGGCTTAACAATTTCTACAAAACTAGAAATAAACTTTCTTACAAAATTTATCTTACCAAAGAATGAATTTATCTCTTTTTTACTATTCAAAGGTTCTATTATAGATATGGCCTCTACTATTTTAGGATCTACAAAGATCCCATATTTGGTTATAACATGACCTAACAATTTCCATTCAGTCACACAAAATATACTCTTTTTAGGGTTTAAGGAAATGCCATACCTTCTGCATCTTTCAAAAACATGTTGTAAATACATGAAGTGATCTTCCCTATTTTTAGAAAAAAATATTATATCATCCATATAAATAATGATACATTTACCTATCAAGCCTTGGAAGGCATGGTCCATAACTATTTAGAAGGTAACACCTATTGTGATTAGCCCAAAGGGCATCTTCTTGTAAGCAAAGGTTCCCCACTTTGTGGTGAAATCTATCTTCATCCTATCATCTCTATCAACCAACACTTTATTGTAACCTTAAAATCCATCAATAAAATACATCATAGCTAAACTTAAAATAACTTGAATTACATGGTTTAGGGAAGAAAGGGGATAGTTTTCCTTTTTTGATGTTTTGCTCAAGTTCCTAAAGTTAGTCACCAAATTGGCCACCCAGATAGAATGTTTGATTGTGAAGACTATCCTAGAATCTAGAAGTCTCTTAACCTATTCAAAAATCTTTAGTTCCAAAATAGGGTTTACAGGCCTTTGTTTTTGATTGAATGGTTTACAATTCTCCTTTAAGGGGATGGTGTGAGTGATGACCCTACGATCGAATATATTTAAGTCATCATAGAACCATGATATGAAATCTCTATATTGGGTAAGGAGTTCCTTAGATTTCTTATTCTCAATTTTTATACAAGCCTTCCCAATATTTACCAACTGGGGTTGATCTTGGAGACCAAGGTTAATAGCATTATAATCTTTCCCTATTACTTTGGGAACCTTAGAGACCTCATCAAGTTTGTCTTAATCAAAAAGTCTTTCTAGAGTGATCATGCTCTTGGGGATCTTGTTGTCATTTAGATGAATGACTTTACCATCAAATTTGTCATCCTTAGATGTTTTCTCATTAGTTTCATCAATAATATGAGCATCAAATGCTCTATAATTGGTCACGAAATCCAATATTTATTCATCATAATTTAAAACTTAGAAATGGTTAACATTATTAGGTACTAAAGGACAAGGGATCAATTCAATGTTGAAATTGGGTAAGTCTTGGTTGGGCACGATGTTGGTTGAAGTAGATGCTAACCCATCAATAGCTTGGTTTTATTTTATTGGAATGAAAATGATGTTAAAGGCATCAAAGGATTTAATAAATTCCTAGACCATAAACTTATACCTTCTCAATTATGAAAGTTTACATTGGTATTTTCTTCTTACTTGGTTGACCACCAGTTCTTAATCCCCATAAACTAGTAGTTTTTTTACCTTGTTCTTTATATCAAATTATAAACCTAAGATAAGGGCTTCATATTAAGTAAGATTGTTGGTGCAAGGGAATTGGAGCCTATAGGAAACATGGTATTTTCTATCAGTAGGATCAATCAAAACAATACTAATACCAAATCCAACATTACATTTGGCTCCATCAAAATTCAATTTCCATAGTCTAGGAACAACATGAGCACTCTTAGGATTACATACCTTATCAATATCTAGGGTAAAGAACCCTAAGTCTGAGTTAATTATGTTGACCCACTCATTCACAACATTATATTTTGTTATCATATGCTTCATTCTTGGTTCTCTCTCAACTCTAATTTTATTAGGGACTCTCTTCTAAGGTAGTCACAAATGTGAGAAGTCTATGGACATGTAACCATTTAAAACCTTAGTCCATTCCTTGCTTATAAAAATATGATAAACATATGTTATGTTAACTACTTCAATATTAATTCATTATTGCACCCTAGGTTCAATATCTAATTACATGAGAACATTTAACAATTATCCTACAACCTTGACTCTAGATTTGTCAAAATGGGTGACAACCCTTTTAGACTCTATAGGTATTAAACCAAGTTTCTTTAATATAGCTATAAGCATGATATTTTTATAGTCTCCTACATCTAATAAAAATATGTAAGTTCTTACCAAACATACTGATAATGAGCAAGAAAGGAAGAGACTTAGATTTGGATTTATGCACAGTCACATTGGAATGATCAACCTTGGGTGGATTGTTGTGTTTTTATGACAATGATTCTAGTAGAAGATCCATTTGCTCTATAATATTCATAAGATCATGTAAAATTATATTATCTTTTATCTTGTTCATGTCCTCAACTATGTTATAACCAGTCTTGGAAGAACTGGGACTTTCAATGGTGGGTTTAGAAGTACTCCCTTTAGGTGGTTCAATATTATTACTTGAATAAGTGTCTAGAGGAGTTTTGAAATTATTTGGAGGTGTTGAGGTAGCCAAAGGATGCCTCTACTCCTTATTCCTCAAGTGATAGGTCTTCTATTTTTGAAAAACTTGGATCTCCTCAGGGTTCTCATTAGGCTCATTTTCTTCTTGAAAGGGGAAATCAAAGGTGTCCACCATGAATCCTTGATCAAATGATTTAGATCTAGAGGGATTTTTGACACTTTATTTATAGGGGACCAATTCAAATGTATCCAACTCTTCCTAGAAATCCTCAAAGGCTATTATAAACTCTATACAATCAATTTACCCATGCTTGGTTTTGTAATGTACCCTATAATTGTCAGGTAATGTAATATTAGTAAGATTAATGTCCATATTATTGTTACTAGAAGATGGTTAATTAGCCTTGTTATTATGAAAAATATCATTATGAAACCTATTAGTTGCCCTATTAAACCTTTGAAATGAGAAGTTCTTACCAGAGTGTTCTCTAGTATTGCTTAATTGTTTTTCCACCTAAAGGAAATTAGTGCTTAATTTTCAAACCATTTTCAAGATGGACTCATTCTCATTTTTAGGCATTTTAGAGTTATGTACCTAGTTGTTGTTAACACCTATAGTTGGAACCAAGTCCCTTTGATCACCTACTTTGAATCCATTAGTAGGATGATTTAAGAATCCTAAATTTTGATTAGGGGCTACATGACTTAATGGTAACTGAGTTAAGTTTGGGATATTTTGGTTAATATTTGGGAACAATTTCATCATAGGTATTTTGGGGTTGATGTTTAGCATAGAATATGCCATTTTCCCTTGGGGTTTCATTTGATAATTGATGGTTACTACTTCAAAATAGGCCTGGGCCAAGGAAGCTATAGCTAGGATGGATATTTTCAAGAATATAGAAGTCATAGGATCTATTACATCCTTGTAGATTTCCAGAGCCAGGACATCATCAAACTTATAAGGATCTATGGTCCTACTATACATATTTTGAAATCTAGCATTGAATGACCTAATAGGATTACTAAAATAACTTCTAATGGTGGTGAATTGATGGTAAATAACACAAAGACTAATAATTTTACCAAATTGATCAATAAAAATATTGTTGTAATCATTACAAATTGTGATATAATTGTTAGGCAACTTTAAAAACCATTCATAAAATACATCTTTAAAAGTAAATGGAAATAGCCTACATGTTACATCCTCATACACAACATTTAGTAACCTTAAGGTAGCTTTAAAATACTTGATGTTCTCTTTAATAGTTACTAGACCCATTATACTAAATTTAGGAAGATATATCTCTAGGTTTCTTAAGAGATCATGAACCACCCCTGGCACATTAATTGAAGAATCCCCCAACCATGCCATATATGGATGAAGGTTAAAGGCCCAAGTACCTTAAAGAGGTAATGTTGGAAAATAATTGGATATTCAACATCTACCTTTATCATGACTAACTTTTCTATGAATCTCAAGCTCAAGTAATATCTCTCTATTTAATTCCTATAATCTTATTTTAATCCTAGGCAATTACAGCTTAAAATTTGAAGACCCTACCTGAAATACAATGTATCAAGTTTACCTTTTATAAATAATAATGATGGAAGTAGATAATAAGAGGGGGGTGAATCAGCATTTAAAAATTCCCATTAAATTCCATAAACTCATTAATCATACACCAACATGAACATGAAATCTTATACATCCAAAGCATGAATAAGAGCAAACATCATATGAATACACCATTTATGTGGGAAAACCTCTAGGGGGAGAAAACCTACTCTCAATCATATGAAACAATGGACCACAGTCCTATAAGGATAATACAAAAATTATACTTTAGACCACATCTAAATGATGAAGGAGCATTCACCCCTTAATTTAGTCCATCTCTAATTAGACCTTTAGCTAGCTCCAACTAGCAAAGAGGCTACAACCCCCTAGTTGATTAAGCACCCACTCAACCAAATATTATATGATGTATACCACTACTATAATGTATTATACACCTTATTATGACCTTATCTTGTTTAAACACCTACAAAATTGCTTCTCTTATTAAGGCAGGCACACCTACCTCATTCACTCAACCAAGTCACCCTTTAGACTGTTCAGTCTAATAACTTGTTAGATAATGAAAATGATCAGTCAAACATGAATAATACTCTTAAAAATCTTATATCCCTCAATTATTCATCTCTACTCCTTGACTTAGCTCCTTCCTTCACTTTTGTCCACATACGCACTCATCCCTAAATAGGCCAAATACACCTAGTATATATACCACTCTTTCATCTAACCCATCTTGGTCAGTAAAGATGCTTCACTTACATTTATCAAACTAAAATTAGGTTATAAAACATGTTAAATATGAGAAAAAAACTTTCCATAGGTCATCCATTTACCTTAAGACCCAAAAATTAATTAGGCCTAATAGAGACCTAAAGGAATTAGGCCTACAAACCAGCATGATACTCCTTGGACTCTTTGGTCCACCTTAAGAATTCACCAATATATGAAAAACATAAAAAATTCATCCAATATATCATTTATCATTCCCAAATGTGTTTAAAACATATATAACTCCAAACCACTACTCCATCCAAGCCATTCTCTCTTGCTCCAAGTTTTGCAAACATCTAAAAAACACTGCTAAGAAGAATTGAGGCATATTATTGATTTTATCAAACAAAAATATATAAAAATAAAATTTATATATTATAAATGACATGAAAAACACCTAAGAATAAAATTTTAACCTTCACATAGCTCATACAGATCTAAATTAGCTCAAACAAATTGATTACTCAAAGCAGTCATGCACACCAGAAACTCAGTCAAAGATATTTAACTGCTCCAACCAAACTAGAGAAAAATTATAAATAATAAATAAATTTAATCAAAATATTACATTCATATAATATCACAAATCACTCACTCACCTCAAACATTTCTTAGAATAACTCAAACTAGCCTCTCTAAATAGGCCACTCCAAACTGCCTACAAGCTGCAAAAACTAGTCATGATGAACATGACATATAACACTTGTGAAGACACTTTATTGATATTATAATTCATTAATTTGATTGTAAAAAAACCTTATAACATTTAAAATCACAAAAATTTATATGTCTAATGTCATATATGAAACATATAGA
Source organism: Torreya grandis (assembly GCA_037957365.1). Classification (NCBI taxonomy): domain Eukaryota; kingdom Viridiplantae; phylum Streptophyta; class Pinopsida; order Cupressales; family Taxaceae; genus Torreya; species Torreya grandis. Next base: position 3,275,932 of record JARHVA010001022.1, on the reverse strand, counting down.
TCATTTTATGAGACATATCTCTTTACTATCCTCATTACTCCAACAAGTCATCTTGAAGGTACCTTCATGCATATATATGGTCATAAACATCACATAAAAATAAATTTAACAAAATTCATAGGTATTAAATAAATATCCCAAACCATTTGATTCATCCTTCCTCACATGCACACCATCCCTAAATGGATTCTCCCTCATATTAGCTTTTTGTCACTATTTTCACTATCTGGTAGATTCGTGATAAGGAAAATTTATTGACTTAGATAATTGAAAAAAAAACACATAAATTTACCAATTTAATCCATATACATCAAGAACAATTCTTGACCTTCAATCTCTAATGACTCTCATGCATTGACTCGATCAACCCTACCTATATTACTAAAATATTTAAAAACAAGCATATTTATGTACCTTTTTCTCACTTCCCTAACACACCACTACCACTTGGAGATGAATATAGGAGTCCTTTATACATTTAAATATTCAGAATTGGTCAACCAATCCATTTTGTGTCCTTTCTATCAATTTCTTTCTAATCACTCTATTATGAGGGTTTATAGAGGGTTTTGACCAGTTTACATTCTTAACAAATGTTCATAAAGATATATCCATAAATCCACTAAAAATAATTATCAAAATATATTAGGTCCATGTTACACCTCTCAAAAAAATCTCAACTCGTTGTGCAGAGTTTACATGTGCCAATGGGTATCACAAACTTCTTCTCAGGCTAGGAAACCTCTCATTTATATGTACATAATACTTCCCAATGTATGAACTTGATTTCTCTTACTCCTCAAGACATAATAATTGGTAAAAACCTTTGAATAATCATTTCATACCATAATCCATGCTTACATGAGCTATACCAATTGGAATCTCTTCATGACTACTCATAAGGACCTCATTAGCCCATCTTGCCTATTAGTCATAGAACCAGTAGGCCAACTTTCCTCTTAAACGTACTTGGAAACTTATCCACTGAGCTCATAAAACCTTATATATATATTAAATTCACTCAATACAAGCACTATAATCACCTACTAATAACATATAATTCATACAACACTTAGCTCCATATGCAACTAAGAAAGGTCAAACATACAAGGCCTAAGATGACTAAAAATCCACATGAAGACCATATGGGAAGACTTTTGTTAGGATTATACCAAGAACGTGTAAAATTATCTATATATAATCTCAATGATATAAAATCATGCCTCCATATAACCAACTACTCCAACTTCTCACACTAGCATCCAACCTTACAAGATTGATGAAGACTAGACCAAGAGTATTCTCTCTCACCACTTTGTCATCATTCATGCATATTAACATCAATGACAACACACTAAAAATTATAAAAATAATATAAATAGGGAACAAACAATAGAGAGAGACCCATTATAGGGCATACAACTACTACCATCAAATTTCTAATTAAAAATAAAGATTACTAACTAACATATTTAAGCTACACAACACAAATAAAAAAACTAGTGACATCTTGTACCATTTTTTCCTATATTCTTCTAGATTTACCCTATTTAACTTGAAAAACATACAATTTGGAGTAAGAATAACAAAATCAGCACTCCTCAATGATTTTAAAATAACAAGGGAGGTTGTGTAGGGATGAAAACTACTAAATTTGGGGATAAACAACCTTTTTCATCGATGAAAACATTCCTTTTCTCTCTCCCACTTTGACAAAATGACAAAGTGGACTCATCTATCAACAATAAGCTCTTCTCCTCTTTAATGAAGAAATATTAAAGATCTAAACCAAGAGAACATACCTTCATCTCCATAAATCTTTGAAACTTAGAGAAATTTTTCTAAGGAGAACAAAACCAAGCCTTGGAACAACACAAGACTCCCCCTTAGATCAAACTCCTTTCTCAAACCACTTCAGGCCACTTATCTAATAGGCCTTCAAGATCCTTGGACCTGACTACCTATGAAAGCACACTAGCTCCCCCTCAAACCACTACCATTTAAGAAATAAATAACTTATCTCCCCCTTTTATAAACATTGAACTCAAACATATAATTCTCTAAGAGACCTAGACAACACTGAAGCACACTCCTTTCCATCAAAATATTTGATCACACAATTGACTCTTCTGAACCAAAATTGAATAGCTATAACTCAGTCCTTCTTCTAAGCTACCTAGATCCTTAGACCTATTACCAATTTCATATTCACACATCTCCCCCTAGGACCTAGATCCACTTTAAAGGATCCCCCTCAATCTATACAACCCATGTATACATATAGTATCTTCAAGAACAACTACCATCAACTCATACAATAATATGAGCACCATAGCACTATGCAAGCTCACATACCTTTGTAATCAAGGCACCCTATAGAACATAAACTAAACTCAATTTAAATTAACATACATAAATAATTATTATAATATAACCTTCTCAACTAGAACCAATAAATCAAACCTTCTTTGGAAATATATCATAAAATTGCTCAATTTCTCCATTAGGCCTACTTAGACCCTTTGTAGCCCTGTCTGGCCACTATAGACCAAATAAATCTACCTTTATCATTTAAAACCATGAAATTCCATACCTTAGTTCCACTACCATTCCCCCATAGATATGCCAAGAATAATCTTCCAACTCATCCTTCTTAGTATACTACCTTCTTTAGCTTACTAGCTAATTAAGCCTCCTATTGAGCTAAAACATGAATAAAATGAATTATAATTACTTAAAAACCATTTTAAAACTTATTTTAGCTACCCATTTGGCACATTCATTTTTTTTAAATCTTATAGCCTCCAACTCTAAAGATAATCCACTTTTTCAATCATGCCTAAATGACTAGGCCTTTAAAGTAAACCTTGTTCAAAGGTCAACCAATGTTCAATGCAAATCCCTAAGCTAGATACCATAATTGGAGACCATCCATCCATAATTTTGGATCAAATTTAAATCTCCTACTCCATGGGTAAAATAGACTTCCTTTAGTTTGGTTTTGACTTTCTCCTCTTTAGGTCAAAATAGGGTCAACAATGAGCACATAAAATTCAAATTTTTCTTTCAAAACACCTTTGATACATTAATCCACTTGTAACATGCCTTAAACACATGTTAATACATTCATAATAATAAAATACTTCATGACACATCTTCAATATTTAAGTGACCCTTGAAATCATGTAATATATGCATATAGGCCACAACTTACAATACTCACCTTGGCCAAATGGTCAAACACATACTTGAGAAACTCATGGATATCATAAAACCTCACATTATGCTTTGAAATTCCAAACCCAACTTGAATAATATATTTACAATCTTGTAGCCATCATAAATCACAATAAGAGCACTTTGGGCAACTTTTAGGTTGTCATCACTACCAAAATTGGTTAACTCTAATTTTTGACCACAAAACTCACATCTAAGCTCATCAAGGACTCAAAACACTTGGGAATGATTCATAAATAACTTATTCATGACCTCATAAAAACCAATCCACCTTTATCCTTAAAATCATTACTAAACCAAGGCATCAAAAATTGATTAAAAATGCACTTTGGGACCAAGAGACCTGAACATGCCTCTTAAATAACTCTCATGCTTCATCACCTATAAAAATCAGAAATCCTTTTCATGATATCAACAGAATACCTTCATGAATACTTTTTCAAACATATTTTCAATAAAATAATAACCTTATGATTCTATGGACAATCATCACTATGAACATGTCAACTTAGTTTTTCAATGTTTCTCAAGTTCCATTCCACTATCCTGAACCTTGTACTTTAAACCCCTTCTTGAGCCAAATATAAAAAGAACAAAATTAAATCATGTAGTACATTAACCTTTTTTTCATTATACTCCTTACCAAGATATCTTCATCTTCATGACAAGGAACATAATCATCTCTATCAACTCCGACTCTATCTTCATAAAAACTCTAAATTTCTTCACCTTCAAATTATTGAAATTCTTCATGTGATCTTTGGTATAGAAACAAGACCTCTTATGACCATTTGAGTTAATATTGATAACCATGACACCTCACATTTTAACCTTCAGGAACACTATTAAATAATTTAATCAGTCATCTTAATTGTCTAAAGTCACCATTCAACTTAGTAAGTCACACTAGTCTATCAATTAAGAGACATTGAGACACAATAAACTTCCATGGATATTTTATTAATGATCCAAACTTTTTCATATACTTTTATTCAATTTTATATGAGTCTTCTCCATACATAGATATCCATAAGGCATTCTATTTTACTTAGAAAGCTTCATTGACTGTCATATCTTCTTTAAGTCTTAAGGAGTCATAATTCTAATTACCCTATTTGCTTTAATGAATAGATAATAAATCAATATGATCTATAAAGTTATTAACAATGACTTAATCCTATCAAAATATATTTATGACAACTTGTAATAGATCTCACCATGCTTAAAATCCCTCAAATCACTTGCATATATTATCAAGGCACAATTAGGCTATATTTCTCCTCCAATTGTAGACCTATACCTTTCAAGACACCTACACATATTTTTACCTATCATTATTTCTGACCAAGAGACCATATTCAATAAGCCATACCATGAAACTCAGGCTTGATCTTGGATTTAGCTTCAGTATAGTCCTTCTTTGAACTTTCTTGTGTCAACATACAGACCTTTATGCAGACTTCAACTCTGATCTTCATAGACTTATCCATCATAGATAAACCTTAAAAATTCATCAATATTTAAATCACAACTTATAAAACATGAATAACCATGATAATAACTAGACTAATCATCAACAACTTCATCAACTTTGCCAATAAGTTGACTAGGTAGACATCAACAACCAATCTACTCACAAGATCACCATCCAAGATAATTAAGCCTCAATAAGGACCTAATATAATACCAATTGATAAAATTATATAATAAGAATGGGGGTGAATAAATATTTAACAATTCACATTCAATTATATAAACTCATTCATCATACAACAACATGAACATGAAAGCTTATACATCTAAAGCATGAACAAGAGCAAATATCATATGAACACATCATTTATGTGGGAATACATCTAGGGGAAGAAAACCCACTCTAAATCCTACAAACCAATGTAATAAAGTCCTATAAGGATAATACAAACATGATACTTTAGACCATCTCCAACTGATCAAGGAGCATCCACCCCTTAATTTAGTCCAGCTCCAACTAGACCTTTAACTAGTTCTAACTAGCAAGGAGGCTAAAAGTTCCTAGGTTATTAAAGACCCACTCAACCAAATATAATATAATTTCCACCACTTATTTGATGTCTTATACACTTGATGATGACCTTATCTTTTTCTAACACCTACTAAACTGCTTCTCTTCTCAAGGTAGACACACCTACCTCATTCGCTCAATCAAGTCATCCTTTAGACTATTAGGTCTAATGACTTGTTATATCATGAACATGATTAAAAAAAATTTAATAATACTCTTAACCCTCTGATCATCCTCAATGACTCATATATACTCCTTAACTGAGCTCCTTCCTTCACTTTTGTCCACATACAGACTCATCCCCAAATAGGCCAAATACACCTAGTATATATACCACTCTTTCATCTAACCCATCTTGGTCAGTCAAGATGCTTCAATTACACAAATAAAACTAAAAATAATTTATTAAAAACATTACATATGACAACCAAACATTCCATAGGTCATCCATTGCCCTTAAGACCCAAAAATCAATTAGGCATAATAGAGACCTAAATGAATTAAGCCTACACACCAACATGATACTCCTTGGACTCTTTGGTCCATATTAAACCTTCACCAATAGATGAAACACATCAATAATACATATAATATATAATTTATCACTCACACATGGGTCTAAAACATATATAACTCCAAACCATTACTCCATTCAAGCCATTCTCTCTCTCATTCCAAGTCCTACAAACACCCAAAAAATACTACCAAGAAGAACTGAGGCATACTATTGATTTTATTTAAAAAAATATAAAAAAATCACATGGATAAATCATATAAAACATAATAAAAACCTATAAATCCATTTTTCACCTTCACATAGCTCACATAGGTCCAAACTAACTCAAACAAACTGATTACTCAAACTAGTCATGCACACCAAAAACTCAATCAAAGATATTTGACTAGTCCAACCAAAATAGAGACAAAGTATATATAAAATATTAATTTAATTAAGATATGACACTCATATAATATAACCAAGCTCTCACTCACCTCAAAATTTTCTTAGAATAGCTCAAACTAGCCTCTTTAAATAGGCCACTCCAAACTGCCTACAAGCTCCAAAAACCAATCATGATGAACATAAAATATAAAACTTGTGAAAAAACATTCTTGATATTCAAATAAATTCATTTTATCATAATTTTTTTTAACATTATCAATAAAAAACATATAAATGTCTAATGTCATATATGAAACATATAAATCATTCTATGAGACATACTTCTTTACTGTCCTCATTACTCAGATAAGTCATCTTGAAGGCACCTTCTTTCTTATGTAAGGTAATAAAAATCACATAAAAATCAAGGTAATATAATTCATATGTCTTAATAAAATAACCCAAACCATTGGATTCATCCTTACTCACCTGTATACCATCCCTAAATGGATTCTCACTCATACTAGCTTTTTGTCATTATTTTCACTGTCTGGTAGATTAGCAATAAGGAAAATTTATTGAATTAAATAATTGAAAAAAATAAAATAACTTTCCAAAATAAATCCATATACCTCAATAAAAATTCTTGACCTTCAAGCTCTAATGACTCTCATGTGTTGACTTAGTCAACCTTAACTATAGTACTAAAATCTTTAGAAACAAGCATATTTATATACCTTTTTCTCACTTCCCTAACACACCACTACCACTTATATATTCCTAGAGGAGTCATATATAACTTAAAATATTCAAACTTGGTCAAAAAATCAATTTTGGGTCCTTTCTATCAAGTTATCTATAATCACTCCATTATGAGGGTTTACATAGGGTTTTGACAAGTTTACATTCTTAACAAATGTTCATAAAGCTCTATCAATAAATAAATTTAAAAATACCTGGAAAACCTTATTAGGTACATATTCCACCTCTCCCAAAAGGCTCATCTCCCTATGCAAAGTCTAAACATGCCAATAAGCATCACAAACTTATTCTCGAGCTAGGAAACCTCTAATTTGTATGCATAGAATACTTCCCAACATACTAACTTGCTTTATCTTCCTCCTTAGGACTTAAAACTTGGTAATCACCTTTTATCAATCATATAATACCACAATCCATTCTTATATTAGCTCTACAAACTAAAATATCTTCATGACTACTCATAATGACTTCATGTGTCCATCTTGCCTATTAGGCCTAGAACCACTAGGCCAACTTGCCTCTTAAAGGTACTTATAAATTTATCCACTAAGCTCATATCACCTTATATATCTTAAATTCACTCAATAAAATAACTATAATCACTTACTAAGAAAATACAAGTCATACACCACTTACCTCCATATACAACCAAGAAAGGTAAAACATACAAGGCCTAAGATGACTGAAACTCCATGTGAAGACCATATGAGAAGACTTCTCATACTAGGATCATACAAAGAACATTTCAAATTCTCTCTCTCCAATATCCATACTATCCACTCATTCCTCCATAGAGCCTGTTGATGTCTTAAAATTGCGCTAGATCTTAATCAATAATAATGGGAAGTTTCAAGTTGTGGGACAATGCGGCTTGAAAACAACCTCCAGATTTTAAAGAAGCTGGTCTCTTCTTTTGTATTGGGTGTTGGGGAAAAGGGATAGGAGACTAAAGAAAAATGCAAAATGTAGGAATTGAAACCTAACTATGGTGATGCACCTGAGATTAATCCTAATCCTAACCTAAGCATAGTGAAACTATTATGTGATTCTATTACATTTAAGAGTAGACAAGTGCATGATCAATGTAAAAGATTGGAATAACAGAAATAGAGGCTCACAACAGGGGAGTTTTTTGCTGAGATACAAGAATTGTCAACAAAGGCATAGTGTTCAATCTTCTTAATAGAATCTTCCAATCACATTAGAGGCACAAAAGTCATGCACAGTTATGTAGAACTTTAGACTCTAGAAAATGGGACAGAAGCAAATAACATTTCCAATCACAACACTAGAAAATCTAAAGCATAGACTACTTTGCAAATGACACAGATAACATCAACAAGGGCATAGTGTTCAATTTTCTTATTGAATCTTCCAGTCATACAAAAGATGCAAAAACACACACAATCATATAAACCTTTCAACTCAGGGAAATGTAACAAAAGAAAATGATATTATTGGTCAAAAACTTTGAAAGTCTAAAACTATGAGAATTCCCCCCTTTTTCTTTATATTTTACAATCCTGCTTATATAGCCTTGGATGTCTCCTTGATCACTTTCTGTCCCGTGCAATATTTTCCATCCTTCACTCATAGGGGACAAATAGATGATGCCTTTAATGCTGTGGGTGGCTCAAAAAATCTACCTGATGAACTATTTCATCTACTCGAATTAACTCTAATTGATTTTCCCTCCATTTCATTTTTGGAAACCAATACATGGAACACTCTGCTATGTTTGAAATGGGAGAGGACACTTAGTCATTTTTTTAAAAATCCCTTTGATCACCTAGAAGACACTAAAAAATGACCCTTGGCACGTTCCACCTGATTCATCGAAGACACACAGCTCTTTTCACTCCCCTTTGGCTGTGTCATAGTATCATTAGGGGCATCTATAAGACTCTTATAGATGGCAACATTTGACAACTTTCGTATACTTTTGAAGTAACACCCAAGACCCACCACCATTTCATATTTGTCAATAGAGCTTGATGATGATTCTCTCAGGCGTTGACATGTGGAGACTTCCATGGCTTCGAGGAAGATAAGTGGCTTCTTCCGCTTCTTCTATGTATGGAGTAGAGAGGGACCTAAAGAGTGACACTTGGCAGCATCTGCTACTTTGTGGCACTTAATTAAAATAAAATGATGCCTTTGTGCATTAAATGGAAAGCATTGGACTCATGGCTTCCTGAATGCCAACACGTGTTGGCTTGTGATTTTTCTCCAAAAAGGTATTTTAGGGCCTCTATAACTGCCACTTGGCACTTCTCGCCTTCTCTGCTACCTTATGTTGAAAGTATTTGAATGAAATGTGGATGCCGATATGAGATGCAGATGTTGACACGTGGTGTATTCTGATTAACTGCTACCGGGTATGTGGCACGGTCTATGATTCTCGAAAGTTACAAAAAAGGGACTCAGGGGATGCCAACTGTTGGCTTTGTCTCTTGAAAAGTGACACTTGGCAACATCCACTTGAACTAATACTCAGGAAAAAATGAGATGAAGGAAACAAGAAGGGGAAAAAAAGACCTGCTCAAAGGGTGACACTTGGCAGCTTCTGCTATATATCAACACTTGGGCAAAATGAATTGGCCCTCTGCTTCAAAATTCTGCCACTTCACCTGAAGAACCAAAATTGTAGTGCTCAACTAAAAATAATTGAATATGACATAGAGTATGAAATTAATCTACAATTATTGGTGACCATCAGGGCTTTTGAGCCTGCTCAAAAAGAACCTGACTCCTACTCGATCAAAATTTCAAAATTTACAGCTTCAAAAGAGATGTCTAGAAGATAGACCACTCATGGTCAGATAATCCTTGTTCTACAACTCATCAAAAGCCAAATCCAAGCTAATGAGATCCTTGTACGAGAAGGTTTACAGGACTGAGCAGTGGCTTTTAGCTTGGATTCTAGTAGGAAAATTGGAATTAGAATAGTTTTGACCTTAGAGGTTGGAGAATCATCCCGCAAGTTCTGAAAAACTATTTGATCCCTTTGCCTGGCTACCATTAATGGTTAGATTTGGTCCACCATCATCACTATCCTCGCATCCAAAAATGGGGAAGGAAGGCCCAATCACATTAGATCTTCAATGTGTTGCCTCATTTGATCGATTCCTTCTTTGACGACATCAAGATAGCTTCTACAATTATTGGTTGTGCCATTATGACTGAGCTCTTTATTGACCCATTTCATGGCAGCCATTCTATCAGGAATCCCCATAGCTACCAATTTTGCATCCCTTGAGATGTAGAGCTTCTCTAGTAAAAAATGAGAGTCTGTGACTCTTTTAAAGATCATGGCCAGAGTGCTTTGTATCAAATTCTTGACCCTCTCACACAGCTACTGTGCTTTGAGGAGGAAGGTGAAAACTATCCTAAGCTAGAGAATCTCTGAAGAGATTCTCTCCCATGCTAACTTGTAGAGTTCCTTCACCATCTGCACCATTCTACCACCTCTTAGCCTATTGGCTAGCTCAATTGCTAGTTGCGCAGTCTGCTGCTGCTCTACCTGGAGCAAGGCTTGAAAAGTTGCACCCTTATTCTATTCTTCTAGCAACCTTTGTTGTGATTGGGTAACCTACAGTTGGATTCTTTCAACTCTTCCCTATAATGTTGCATTTTCCCATCTTAGAGCTATTGCTACATCCTTGGCAAGTACAAGCTCTACTTTCAAAGAATCATTTTGGGCTTATCAAGTCCCAAATAGCATTAAATTAATGTGACCATTAGCAAATCCTACTCAATCTTTGAGAAATAGTGAGGCAGACACATAATGCAGCACAAGGTACCTTAGAGATTTTGAAAGATTTGGGGAAGCATTTATTGTGGCAAAAATAAAGAATTAAAGAATTTCTAAGACGTCAACTCTATGTTTAAAATGCTTATTTTAAAGGAAAAGTGGGAAAGCAAAAAAAATAAAGCAATGTGGGAATGGAAACTACCTAACTACATTAATTACAAATCCTTGTTTTCCTCTAAGATCAAAAATGAACTTTCCCACGTCCTATTTATGACAAGCCAACTTGCATTGCCATACCAGTGATTGCAATGGATATGTCATTGATGGAATGTTCTCTACACCAACCACACAGGTGTACCTACACTCAAACGAGTCTAAGCAAAACATGTATTTGAAACCTATGAACTCTTCTTGTCCTTGAATGCCTATCGAATACTAGTTCTTCATGTTGTCAGGTGTCATCAAAAAATCATGGGCTATTGGTTCTTCATGTTGTGCCTTTTGATATCCATTATTTTTCAGCACATCTTCTTTAGATTCTAGCTTTATTTCATCATCATGCTCTTTGATGACTTCATCCTCTTGCAAGGATGAATTAAAAAGCTAGCATCTCTTTTGCATACTCATTTGAATCTTAGGGCTTTCTTCTTCATCATAAACCAGCTTAGTGCCTCCTATCTCAATGACTTGGTCGAGGGAGTGTCCATGTTCCTCCATATCCTCTTGTAGAGTGAGGAAAAAATAAAAATGATCTCCTCCTCATCAGAAGTTAAGGAAAAAGCTTGTAGCTTATCCTCTTGCTCATCAAAATGAGAGTCTATGGTGATCTCCTCCTCCTCTATACTGATGAAATCCTCTTGACTACCCATGAATTGAATGCACTCCTCTGTAAAGTTTTTAGCTGCTTCATCATCCTCTTCGGTCCAACTTAGAGACTCGTCATCATGCTAAAAGATTTGGGGAGTGGTATAAGAAGTTTATTCTGAAGCAAGTTCATAGGAATCTTCATGGAAGTGAGGATCCTTTTGAGGAATGGTGGGGGAGGGTTAAGGAAGAAGTGAGGGTATGGGGTCCTCCTAACTTGATGCTAACATGGGCTCTAGATTATTGGGGAATTGGCCTTGACAATTTTGACCTTGCCCATGAATAAGGGTGGCATATTCCTGATCTAGAATTTGTGGTGGTGGATATGAAGTTTGGTAGATTTGGTAAGGCTAGTTCTCATGAATGCCTAGCCTCTCTTCCATAAATGCAATCAACCCACACACATCTAACATTTCGTATGTAAGCTCTTGCCAATATGTCCTTTCAATGGGATCCCATTCACTTTTGATCAGGTCTATTTCCTCCCTCACTCGATAGATGGCCTAACAAGGAATTTCTTGACCACATCCCCTTTATTATCAAGCTCTAACACATATTTTTTAAATCCCAGCAATGCTTTTTTGAAAGTGAAAATAAGGTTAGGTTCAACATGGGATGAGACATATTGTGGGGACTAGGCATAAGACTGATGTGGCTCATAACAATATGCAGCCTCATTACTCAACATGATTCTAGGAGAGTCTTGTTCTTGAAGGAGAATAAGACTCATAGCTATGAGTTATAGAGTTATACATACCAAAGGGATTTCTTGATGATACTGCTTGATTGGTTGGTGATGCAGAGTCATTATTGGTGTCGATAAAAACCTCCAAAGGCAGATTGGCTGAAGAATACACCAAAATTATTCAACTCCTTGAAAGATTGGTCCCACTGAGCATGCCAGAAAATGTTGATGTCTTAAAATTGTGCTAGATCTTAATCAACAACAATGGGAAGTTTCAAGCTGTGGGATAATGCAGCTTGAAAATAACCTCTAGATTTTAAAGAAGCTGGTCTCTTCTTTTGTATTGGGTGTTGGGGAAAAGGGATAGGAGACTAAACAAAAATGCAAAATGCAGGAATTGAAACATAACTATGGCAATGTGCCTGAGAGTAATCCTAATCCTAACATGAGCATAGTGAAACTATTATGTGATTCTATTACATTTAAGAGTAGACAAGTGCATGATCAATGTAAAAGATTAGAATAACAGAAATAGAGGCTCACAACAGGGGAGTTTTTTGCTGAGATATAGGAATTGTCAACAAAGGCATAGTGTTCAATCTTCTTAATAGAATCTTCCAATCACATTAGAGGTGCAGAAGTCATGCACAGTTATGTAGAACTTCAGACTCCAGAAAATGGGATAGAAGCAAATAACATTTCCAATCACAACACTAGAAAATCTACAGCATAGACTACTTTGCAAATGACACAGATAACATCAACAAGGGCATAGTGTTCAATTTTCTTATTGAATCTTCTAGTCATACAAAATATGCAGAAACACACATAGTCATATAAACCTTTCAACTCAGGGAAATGTAACAAAATCAAATGATATTATTGGTCAAAAACTCTGAAAGTCTAAAACTATGATAATTCCCCCCCTTTTCATTAGATTTTACAATCCTGCTTATATAGCCTTGGATGTCTCCTTTGATCACTTTCTTTCCCACACAATATTCTCCATCCTTTGCTCATAAGGGACAAATAGATGGCACCTTCAATGCTATGGGTGGCTCCAAAAATCTACCCGATGAACTATTTCATCTACTCAAATTAACTCCAATCAATTTTCCCTCCATTTCACTTTTGGCAACCGATACATGGAACACTCTGCTATGTTTGAAATTTGAGAGGACACTTAGTCAATTTTTTGAAAATCCCCTTGATCACCTAAAAGACACTAAAAATGACACTTGGCACCTTCCGCCTGATTCATCAAAGACACACGGCTCTTTTCGCTCCCCTTTGGCTATGCCATAGTATCATTAGGGGCATATATTGGACTCTTATGGATGGTGACATTTGGTAGCTTTTGTAGACTTTTTAAGTAACACCTGGGACCCACTACCATTTCATATTTGTCAATAGAGCTTGACAATGATTCTCTCAGGTGTTGACATGTGGAGACTTCCGTGGCTTCAAGGAAGATAAGTGGCATCTTCCACTTCTTCTATGGATGGAGTAGAGGGGGACCCAGAGAGTGACACATGGCAGCATCCACTACTTTGTGGCACTTAAGAAAAATAAAATGATGCCTATGTGTGTTGAATGGAAAGCATTGGACTCATGGCTTCCCAAATTTTGACACGTGGTGGCTTGTGATTTTTCTCTAAAAAGGTATTTTAGGGCCTCTGTAACTACCACTTGGCACTTCCCTCCTTCTTTGTTGCCTTATGTTGAAAGTCTTTGAATGAAGTGTGGATGCCGATATGAGATGCAGATGCTGACACATGGTGCATTCTACTTAGCTGCTACTAGGTATGTGGCACAGTCTGTGGTTCTCAAAAGTTACAAAAAGGGGACTCAGGGGATGCCAACAGTCAACTTTGTCTCCCAAAAAGTGTCACTTGGCAGCATCTGCTTGAACTAATACTCTGGCAAAAATGAGATGAAGGAAACAAGAAGGGGAAAAAAAGACCTACTCAAAAGGTGACACTTGGCAGCTTCCGCTGCATCAAAACACTTGGGCAAAACAAATCAGCCCTCTGCTTCAAAATTCTGCCGCTTCACTTGAAGAACCAAAATTGCAGTGCTCGACTGAAAATAATTGAATACGATGTAGAGTAGGAAATTAATCTACAGAACCAACTACTCCAACTACTCACAATAGAATCCAACCTTATAAGATCAATGAAGACTAGACCAAGAGTATTCTCTCTCACCACTTTGTCATCATTAATGCCTATTAGAATCAATGAAAACACACTTCCAATAATGTACAAACAAGATTTAGACCTATACATTGAGCTTATTTTTAAAAAGTTGCATAAAAATAGCAAAGGACATTGATCTTTGATTAAATTAGATCAAAGATGCATTCAACTACATAAAGATGATCTATCATTATAATTCTAAGTCTAAAGTAATTTATATTTATGAAAAATATGCCAACCTTTAATCAAAATGAGTATTATAACTTTAGATACTATAGATATTCAAATTTTAAGCTAAATTTATTAAAACATGCATTAGATCTCAAAGGACTTAAATATTTTTCTAAGGAAGCATGAAGATGTGTCATGGACAACAAATATTAGTGATATTTATACTTATAAGTAAATAATTCACCTCAAAAAAATAAAGGTACACTGATCTTAGACCAAAATATGCTAAAACTAACAAAGATTCAAAGAGTTTTGACCCTCCTTCTAGCACCAGTGAGACTGTTGATGCTTCTAAATGAACCACAGGTGTTCTTTGTGTTTAAAGAACACTTCTCATTTTAGAATTTAGAAAATTTAAAGCATGATTTGTATGTTTTGGCAATCTAGTTACCTATGGTGAAATAATAGTAGAGCAAGATAAATTGTTCCATAATATTTCTATAACTTGGTGGTTGGGAACCACCTTGGTTTGTGCTTCATGAATTATAAGAAATTTATGTTAATAGTTAGTGAATTATGCTCCAATTTTAAGCTATAGACTAATCTATGTGGGTATTTATAATGAAGATAAAACTAAAGTGATTTTGGCGTAAAAAGGAGTAAAGAGAAGGGTAGAGTAGAAAAGAAATGAGTGATTGAAAATTTCAAAGCATCCATTAAAACTAAATATGAATTTAACCAATATATAATGTAACATATCCTAAGCTCAAATCCCACTATATAACAATCAAACTTCAAATGAACACATAAAGAGTCACAAGTAAAAATCAGGTCTACTTAAAAGATTTACAACTATAATCAAATATAAAATGCACATTTGAATACAGATAAAAATTAAATGAAGTAGAAACTAATATCTTCAAACTAATCTAGCTTAAGCATAAATTAGAAAACTTGTGATTAGAAAATGCTACTCAGAATTCAAAGACACAATTCAAATTCAAGACCTCTACCAGCAATTAAGAGAAAAAGATATATTAGCAATTAACACATCAAATATGGACAATCCTTAAAAAATTCCTTGATCTTACTAATTGCTTCACATGTAAAAAGTCTCTCCAAAAATATCCACCTTTTACAAATGGTAATACATGCCTTTATAGGAAAGTTAGGTAGTATACTTGTCGATTACAAAATATAGGTGTATAAAAATAAGGACAACTATCTTTATAAGTTTGAAAATACATGTGTTTTTCATAATCATATTGACCTAGAGGAAAATATGCTAACAAACTAGCATATGACTTTACAATAGAATATCCTATTTCAAAATGTTACAAATCTCTAAAAAATAGAATATTATTTAATTTTTTGGTGGGGCCTCTGATTTTTGTTGTTGGAGGATGTTCATGGCTTTGGGATGTTGCTCATCAACTAATTATAGATCCACAGTAGGGTTTATAATACATCCCTCTTCTTGGTCTACCAAGTCATCGAGTTCCCTATCATTCTTATCCATGGCTTCTATAATGCTTCTAGCTTCATTTATCCTTTCCCCTACATTGAATATCATGTCCATGATTTTATTTTTATCAACCCCAAATTTGCCGTGGATTTTTCCTTTTATTTCTTGGGTTACCAAAGTAGCCCTATGATTAAATTCCTCATCACTTATGATTCCAAGGGTAGTGGGTTGTGAAACATCTATAATCATAGTTCCAAGAAGCTACTCAATTGTTTCAATTCATTCCTTATCATCATTCAAGAGTCTTCCACATTATTATGCCTAGCACTCAAACTTTTAACTTTTTGAATCATAATTCCTAAAATTGTACTCAATGTTCCAAAGTGATGGCCTTGATTTTTGTGATCTATTTCTTTGCTTTAATGTTGAGGAGTTGGTCTATTTTGTCTTTTGAGGCCTACCACTAGGTGACTAGACTCCTAGCTAGTACACACTACCCTTCTAATGCACTTTACCTCAGTTTCATTGACTTGATGGATTAAAACATGTCATATAATGACTCATCAAGCACCTTGGTAATCATTTCAAGCACTGATAAATTGCCTATCTACAAGTTTTTCTTTTCCTTTTGAAAATTTAAGATCCTCTATTTCAAGCCTTGGAATCTAGCTTTAACCTATGTAGATTGGGCCTCAATTAGACTTTATACATCCTATTCATGAATGGATTCTTCACCAAGCTTATATCCTCCTATAGGGGTTAAACCTAAAAATGGTTCCACCTTTTAAAAGGTGAATTCCTTTATTCCAACCATTGTTTTCCTAGTTGTTATTCTCTTCAACACAACTATTAGCAGGTTGAAATGGATGGTAGTAACTAGTTCCTTGAACTTGGGGGTTATGGAACCTCCACACTTGAGCTACTAGATGATATTAGAGAATATATATTCTTAAATTTTAATCCCTAAATGGACACAATTATCCTCTCTTCATACTCTTTCACCATGGCCCTTATCCATGGCTTCATGTCATCTTGAATCTCAATGTTAGCAACTCGTGTCATATCCCATGAGTGGGAAAGAGAGGGAATCTTTTGTAGTTTCCCATAAATGAACTAGTCAGGAATGACTAGTCCATGAATAGGTAATTTATCACTAAATAAGTTTACCTCACTTGTAGGGTGACTGATGATCAACCTTGGTATTTTACTTGGTACCACAGGAACCAATGCTAATTCTTCTTTCCTATTATCTGTGGATTCCACAAAGACAAGCTCTTTTCCTTTATCTTCATTAGGATCCACCTCCTTATTTGAGTCATAAGCCTCTAAAATATCCTTGAGGGCACCCTCAAGTGTATCTTCTAGTTTCAAATCAATAATGTACAAATATTGTACTATAAATGGTGACCTTTTTAGGAGATTTAAAGATCAGGTCCCCTCTCTAAGCCTTTCTTATAATTTCCTTTAACCAACCTTCTCTTTACCATGGTTTTTTATATCTTATCTTTTCTTAGGTTCCTCTTAGGGTTGGAGTTGTGGTTTTTCTACCTAGGGATATTCTTGGGCTATCCTATATGGTCTTAGAAGCAAGTGATATTGTAAAGGATGCATTTTACATCTCTCCCTAGATGGTTTGTCATCCTCAATTAACTGGTGCTCTAAGTTGATGTTTTGGCCTTGGATTCTCACCAACACTTCTTCATAGTTATTTTCCTTGATGTATATGTCATCATGAATACTAGGTTGATGTACATACTATAGATTTTGGAGCTTCTTATCCTTCAAGTGGCTAGCCACTATATCCTTGAGATCCCATATTTATAAGCTCATCTAATTGAAAACCAAATGAATCCTAGTGTTTTGCCATAGTCTCAACTTGTTTCCAGTCCTATAGTATGGTCTTCCCAATGATCAAGGGGAAGGGGTGGAGAATAGATTTATTATTTTATTTACAAGTGACATTAATGCCATACAAGAATTAGGAAGCAATTCCTTGCTCAACCAGCTTGCTAATAACATATACTGGTAGTCTGTATGGCTGGGACATGATCCCTTTGATATTGATGACTGTGTAATCAAGGTAGTACTATATGTCACCCATTAATTCAATATAATTTTTGATTATGGGGTGGAATCTAAGCATATAAACACCTATGATAGCTTTAACTATGGATAGATAAACATAGTCATAAGTGAACTCCATGTGGTTCTTGTATTTGAAAATATGTAATTTGGAGTAATGGTGTGAAATAGTGGTTTTACTATTTAAGGACCAATTCCTAATCCATGGGAAACTAATTAAGGTAAGTAGAGCATCTATTAGGTATGACATCATATGAAACTAGTTATAGGTCTTCCTTTTTATGGTAATGAAGTACTTGGTGAGGAAGACACTAATTAAATCTCTAATTAGAGGGGTAAGATTTTGTTCTAACATAAAATGGATGAAGGAGACGTAAATTTTATTTAATAAGTGGTTGAGGGGGCACCAAAGGCTCAGTTTAAGAGGGTCATATAACCCTAATGCCTTTCCTAAATTGGATGATAGGGATCTTTCCCTCAAAGTCTCTAAAGACATGGGGTCCTTATTGTAACCAAAGTCTTGTTTGGAGGTCCAATCCCTTATTTTGGATAAATATACATGGGGAGCAAGAATATTATAATACCCTTAAAATTCTATAAGACAAAAATATGCTACCCTTTTTTATTTTCTTTCCCTAATGATCCACTCATTATCAATTCTACAATAAACAAAAATAAGGGCAAGGATATCAGTTTAATGTAGTACCTTAGGCTTTACCACAACATGGTGGAGGCTTGCCATCTAAATAGTAACTAAGTCATAATACCTATGGATCACTATAGCAATCCTTTGTTCTTATTTTTTTATTGGATTTAATTATTTGATCATGAAAAAGAACTTGGACCAATTCCTCATATTTATAGAATTCAAGACTACAGTATCTAACTTGATATCTTTGAAGACCTAGCCTTCATTATCCATTCATAAGTATAGATCAATCTCCTCCTTCAGTATCTACCTATGAGATACCATTATATATGTTCTTATGAATTTTTTATATTGGTAGAAAATGGTCTCTATGAAATCTCTCTTACACTCAGAAACACAATTCAACTCTCATTTGATTAAACAATGACCAAATGAAGACAATAAAGTTACTTTTATGCAAGGTTTAGGGTTTGGATCTTTAACGGTAAAATATATCTAGGCTTTGAATTATACATGTCTTGAATTTTATTTGGATCTTTGCCTTTAAACATTTACATTTTTGAGCCCATGAGATCTTATATTTTGTCATTTTCTATTTGCATGGTGCCCATGTGGCACTGGTCTGGGTCTTTCATGGCATTTGTCATAAATACCTTTTGATAACTAGCCATTAGAATTTTAAAATACCCATTTTATTTCACTTCATTGGATCAAAATCTATTATTATCATGAGCCATTGATTTTAATCTAGGCCCTCACTTGTGATTGGCTCCTTTTGTTCCTAGCATTGTAGTTGTTATACTTGGTAGTTTTATATGCCTCATCATGCTCCAAATCCTATGTTAGTTCTTTAACAAATGAGCACTATCCATGTAGCAAGTGTATGGGCCTTTGAAAATTCATGTGTGCCTTATGACATTGGATTGAAATCTAATGATAAAGTGCAAAGCTTTAGATCATCTTGCCAGCTTTGCCTCAAATGTACTTTCACCATGCATCAAGTTCATGGGCTCTCTAGGCCTCATTAAAAATTCTTTGGGCACATTCACATCATCAAAGCAAAATCTAGAGATAAAGGACGTATTGTTGATCTATAAAGATTCTTGAATTTTAAATTATCATATTATTGTGGTTTAAGCTAAAGTCCCTTAGGCTAAGGTTTGTTTCACTCATTATGTATGAAGTAAACCTTAGGCTAAGGGGTTTATGCCTAAGTTTATAGATTTATATGCAAGGGAACATGGCTTAAATATTATAAGCTAATGTTTATGTCATGTTTATTAATAAACACCATGTCTGCATTGGTATAAAATATTTATACCAAGGCTTTAAAGAATTCTTAAATGGTCAACATGATATAATGGTCCAATAACACATAATATTTTATTGTATTTGATAAAACACATTAAAGCCTTTAGCTAGATGCATTTGGTCTAATATTTACATTATAAGGACTCTCTTTTCAAAATATGACTTAGTATAAGCCTATACTTTAAGGTTCATGATGTTTTGAATAAAATGTTATGGGAACCTTAAAGTATACATTTAGACTAGTTTTATTTTACACACTCAAACTATACGACCATTTCCATATTTTACAATTTGAAGACTTATAGCATTTGAGAATTTTTTGAGTACCTCCATTAGCTTATAAATCCATTTTTGAGACTTTCAATAAGATTTGGGAGTGTATTTTGACCCTAAGCATAATAATTCATCAGCTTAAATTTGATGGTCTCATGAACGTCAAATAATTCCTCATGGAAATTAAATGATGGTTGAATAAACACTAATTTTAGTCTAGTGAAGTTTTTAATTTTATTAGCTTAAATATGGTGATCTCTTAGATGTCAAATACATCCTAACAAACATCAAATGATGGTCATGCGAATGTCAATTTTTATGTTTGTCAAATTATTATGACCTAGTGTGAGACTACCACTTTTCACATTTATGGGATCTCTTAGGATCTTGGACTATGTTTGTTCTAGGAGATCAAAATTAGTGATGAAGAATTAGCCATAGGATCATGATCTATAATCTCACTTATGATTGATTATTTCTATCAAGTAGGGCCTTTCACTTTTAATCCTCAAATGTAGGGGTATTGTGTGTTGATAGTTTCAATCTTTTGTAGTCTTTTGACTTTTCAACTATGTCTTGAACCATCTGATTGAATCTTTATGAGTGAGTGAGAAGTATTGATCATAATATGGGGGTTGAATATGATTGTTCCAATGGAATATATGTGTTATTATATCATTTCTCCTTACATCATTCAAAAAAAGGCTGTGATGAAGTGCAAATCATTGAATCATCTAAGATGCACATTATTTAAGCTAAAGTTTGGGATTTCTTCACTCCATTGGATAAAATGTTGTGATAAATCATTGGTTTTTAGATCCTACAAGATTTAATTAGGTTAATTTAGGACCATAGATGTATAAAAGGCTTAGGCTTAAGGTGTTAAGACTAAGGTCTCACTCATATTAATAAATATGTCAAGGCCTTAGGATTAAAACCTTAGGCTAAGATATAAGTGAAATAACAATCTAACATAAAGAGGAGGCTTGGGAACCATAATTAATCTAAGTTTTTAAGACTACTATCCCATTGGTATTAATAAATACTATGGGGCCTTAATGCTAAAGTCTCAGGCTAAATTAGGAGATATTATAAGGACCCTATAGAATGAACAACTAATTAGGCATTCAAAGGAACATTTAAATGTGGAATATAAAAAAGGCGTGTTGGTATATTTATGGTAGGTTTTTTCATTGATGTATAAGAGGCATTAGAAATGATAAAGTGGTCTAGTAGGTCAGAGTGATGGAATATGGTGGCCTAGTGTTCTTGGAGTAGTGTGATGCTTGTATGAGTGAGCATGGGTACCCTAAGTGAATGATGTATGATGTAATTAAGACTGGTATGATTTTTTTATTTGTTATTGATGTTTTATATTCTTAAGGGTTGACTTAATATGGTCCTCATGATGTTTTCATGTCAGCTTATGCCTTATAGGCTTGACCTTGTATGGTTGCCTAAGGGATCTTGAGTACTTTATCTTGTATTCCATGGTAAGGATATCATTATGATTTTAATATTCATGTTTGACATGTATATTATTTTTATAGGTCAGGTATATGGTTTTCATGAGGTGGTAAGAGGTTTACAAGATAGCTTGGCCATTGACCTAGTTGTCCTAAATGGGCTTGTGAGTCCTAGTGAAGGGTCATTGAGTGATTTCAAGGTGTTTGACCCTATATCTAAGTTAGAGATGATAAATAGGTGTTTTAAAGTATATTAAACAAGTC
Organism: Torreya grandis; assembly: GCA_037957365.1. NCBI lineage: Eukaryota > Viridiplantae > Streptophyta > Pinopsida > Cupressales > Taxaceae > Torreya > Torreya grandis. The sequence continues at coordinate 3,253,824 of JARHVA010001022.1, read as the reverse complement.
ATAGGCTAGAGTATTATAGAGAAATTTAGAAATGACTTCATGTGCTTTAGAGGGTGCCCAAATGGTGTATTTTGAGCTTGAGACGAAAGTTCTCACATTCTTCAGCTCATGTAGAATTTTCATGTGGATATAATACTTTTTTAGATTTTGTGTAAGTTTAATTATAAGGTTTTCCAATCATTATTTCATGGATTAAGGGCTTATTATTTATGAATGATTGCTAAGAAATTAAGCAGGTTTTTATGTGTAAAAACCCTAGTCTTAGACCTGATGTTAAAGATCATTCTTGTTGATGATAAATAATGTGGTGGATGGATATAATGCTATTTTAATATTTTATAGGACTTATCTATGATTATGATGATGGTCTTGGTTAGTATTGACTATTTTTGGGTCCCACAGAAAAGTGCTTCTTAACAATGATTTTGATTTTAACAGAAATTTGTAAGAATGACCAAGAGAACAAATGGGTGTGTGATGAATCTTATAAATTACATAAAAAATTGATTGAAGTTTTCAATAATATTCATTTATATGTGTCAAATATATAAGTCCTCAAATTTTCCTAGTTAATATGAAGGAAAGGGTGCCATGAGTGAGAAAAACAAGTTAGTGTGAGAAGTGGAATTGGAAGGCCTAATCAGTGAGTAGGGATGGGTATAATATCTTAGAGGTGATGTAAGGGATTTATTACCTATATATATGTAATTTTTATTATTCCTATTCACTTGGAGATGAGTTATTGGTTGACTCATAGTTGACCATGATGTTTTATTCTAGCAAAAAGAACTTGGTTTAGATATTTGAGGTTGTTTGCAAGGTAGTTGGTTAGAGAAAGTGTTCCTAAGGATTGGATAGTGTTTATGAATCATTTAATTACTTATATATATAATTTTTAAGGTTTTAATAATCTCCTATTAGTCAAACATGGTCACATAAGTGGAGTTATGCTTCGTTTGTGAAGTGTTTGTGACATGACCTCATGGTATGGACTAGAAAGCTTTTTCAGAGGTTCATGGCTGACCTTGGAAGACATAAGTGATTCTTCATAAAATTTTATAAAGTGATATGGCTGACCATAATTGATAATGGTATATATATAATCTATTTTATATCCTTTTTGGAGAGAATCAAGATAGACAAGCAAGTGTTTATGAAGATATTTTGAAGACCTTATACGAAGGATGTTGAGGGTCTTAGAGACTGGAGTTATTAAGGCTTTGAGTTGAGAAGGGTGTAATTAGAATAAAAATATTTTTTTGATTCTATTTAACATATTTTATATATTTATGAGTGAATATTTTCAATTTTGAGCAAAGGGCTTGATAAGGGGTTATTACTTGTATTGGTGAGATAGCTTGATGTTGGTGGCTTGTGTTAATTTAAAGAATTGAAGAAGGGTATTTTTGTAGGTATATTAATTAGAGGTTGAATAAAATTATTATTTAAAAGTGTTCTCCTTTTTTAAGTGCTTGAGTAGGTACTCATTCACCTTGGTAAGAAATACTTGACCAATCTAGGAATAGGTGTTCCATGTGAGATAGGTGTCTCACTAAAGGCCTATTGTTTGATCCATATTTATACGAGAGTATTCCATTGATTTATAGTATTTAGGGTGTGTTTTATTCCCTTTGATGGTTTCCCATAGAATTTTTGTGTAATCATTACATGTATGATTGCTCATTATTACATCTTGCTTTGAGTTTGCTTATATTACTTAAGATGTTTTGAAGAAAACTTTTAATTGGTTTACCACTGATTTACCCCCCACTGTTAGTGGATTGTACCCCATCAATTAGTATCAGTGTAAGTCCTTTTATTCTTAACAACTTAAAAGGTGATTCTAAGGTATAATGTAAATTCAAGGTATGCAAGGTAGTTTCTCTTCTAAACAAGTTCCATTGTTTAATGGTTCTAACTATGCCTTTTGGAGTTCAAGGATGTAGACTTTTATCATGCATCTAGGATGTGATGTTTGGCAGATTTTTTTTATGGATATGTCATTCCTACTAGTTCTCTTACTAGTGGTACTGATAAGAAACTATTTGAAATTAATTAAAAGGATATGAATGTTATTTTTAGTGGTTTATTTGAGACTGAGTTGTCAAAGGTCATTCATTGTCAATAGCTAAGGAGATGTAGAATAAGTTGAAGAGAATATTTGAAGGTGACTCAAAGGCCAAGTTCAAATAATTACAAACTTTTAGAAGACAATTTGAGAGTCTCAAAAAGGAGGAAGATTCTATGGCATCCTTCTTAAATAGAGTATATGATGTGGTCAATATGATAAGGGGTCTTGGAGAAGATTCAAAGAGGATGTTGTTGTTAAAAAGGTCTTAAAATCTCTATCTTATAGGTTTTACTCTAAGGTATCTGCAATTGAGGAAAGTCATCATATTACACTGATGAATATGGATGAGATTTATGGATCTCTCACTACTTATGAGATGAGGATTAATGAAGACAATCCTCCTAAGAAGGATGTTGCTTTTAAGGTAGAAAACAAGCCTAAATAAAATAAGAAACAAAGTAAGGGGTCTCAAGGTAAAGATGCTATGTTAGATGATATATTTGATGATGACTTAATTTATTTGTTTACAAATAAATTAAAGACTAGATCAGTTAAGTATAAAGGTAAGCTTCATTTTAAATTCTTCAACTGTGTTGAAGTGGGTCATTTTACAAGAAAATGTCCTCACAAGCATAAGAAAGATGAAAATGAGGACCAAATAGTTGGTAAGAAAGGATTAAATTTTGATAGAAATAAGGGATCATTCAATAAGTTTAATAAGAAATACAAGTTCCATAAAGACAAAAGGAGCCTATACTCAAATAAGGATGATAGTGACTTAGAAGTGAGTTATGACCATCAATCTGATCTCAGTCATGATGAAAATGGAGTTGAGGATAATGAAGTTATTTTCATGGTAGTAAAGTTAGATGATGAAAGTGACTGCTCATATCAAATTGAAGGAAATTGGAGTATATCATATGAAGAATATGAGAAAGCCACTCAGGACTATAAGAGTGAACTAAAAAATTCTCTTGAAGATTTGAAGATTGAAATAAAGGTATGTGAAGGTTTTAAGGACAAATTGAAAGAATATGAATTTTAATTTAGTATTTTTGAAGCTAATATAATTGAAGACAATAGGGAGCATGATGGAGTAGTCATATTCTTAAATTCCAAATTGAAGTATATACATTCAATTCTAAAAGGTAAGGAATAAAAATGTTCCAAGTTGATTTCATAAAATAAGATGAAAGATGAATTGGATAAAACTTTGAGGAAGGCTATGTATTTTTCCAAGAATGAGTAAATCACAAATGATCTTGAAAGTTTGTTGATGACTCAAAATTATTCAAGTGATATAATAGGTCTAGGTTTCATTGATAAACCATTAGTAGTATCTCCAGCAAAGGAGAAAATCATTGAAGAAAAGAAGGACAAACCTACAAATATCAATACTCAAATTGTGGGTGTTAGCTTCAACAAGGTAAGATATCCTAATTCCATAAAACATTTAAAATTTAATGGATACTATCATGTCTATCATGATTTTGGTCATAGAGCTAATGAATGTGAAATAAAGGTTAAGAACAAGGAAGTTAATCAACCTAATGAAATAAAGTGCTTCAAGTGTTTGGATATGGGACATTTAATTGATCAATGTCTAAAGAAGATAAAGCAAGTTGAGTTTGCTCCTAAGAATTTAACATATTTCAATTGTCAAAGGACTGGTCACTTAGCTAAGTTTTGTTAGTATCAAAGAAGGATTGAATGTTTGAATTGCAAAGTATTTGTTCATATTGTTATATTTTGTAAGCAAAAGGGGGCTCTTAATCAAGTCAATATCAGTCAAACTCCAAGTTTTTAAGAGAGGAAGAAAAAAGTCTTATACAGTCCAAAAGAATAAAAGAAAGTAATAATTGATATGTCTGCATATCAGAGTAGCGTGTTTGCTAAGGTAGAGAGTGTTTATTTCATTGTGGAATTCTCATTATCTACTCATGTTTTCAATGAAGAAATAAAAAATTATAATAAATTGAAGAGGGGAGATAGAGATAGCCTTAAGATGAGTGTTGATCATTATATAATTATAAATGATAATGTTTCCTATATAGATCAATCATTACTAGATCTTGAAAAGGTCAATTCAGTTGATAATGTAAATCAAGTCATGGTGGCATCCTCATTTGTTGCCAATTTAGGTCTGAAAGAGGAGGAAAGAATTTTAAGGATAGAAAAAATTGTCTCAATCGAGTCAAAGAAGAAGAAAAGGAAGAATAATATTGTGTTGACTAAGGAGGAAGAAGAATATGAGAAGATGTGGGCCACTCTAGGATTCACACTATTCTAGAGCAATCTTGAGGGATTAAAGGTCTCTTTTTATGCTTCATAAGAGACTCTTGTAGGCGAAGAAGCAAGAATGATGTTTAAGAGGTATGTTTAGGCTTTTGGTTCTAAAGTGCATTTTGATAAAGATTTGATGCCTTAGTTGAGTGGTGATTCAAAGGAGAAGGCAGAAGTGGTTTGTGTGAGGACTTGTGGAAAATTGTCATGAGTCATTCTCAGGTGATGTGACCTTTTAGAGTAAAATGTTTGAGTTAACCATTTTGGTAGTATTAACTACCTAAAAAGTGCCAAACTTACTCATATAATGTAATAAAGTGATTTGAATCTTGTTAATGCATGATTAAAGTTTTTTTTGATATGACAAAGGAGGGAAGATGGCTTAGAGATGCTAATGATGTACTTAGATGTGATTTTGACCATTTGATCAAGGTGCAAGTTGTAGGTTTAGGTTTGTATACACATAATGCTTGGGTTCAAAGGTAATTTGAAGATTTGAGATGTGTCATGAAATTTTTTATGCTTAGGAAGGTTTGTACATGCAATTGAGACATGTTTCAAGTGGTTTCATAGGTTGAATAATTTTGTGCAAATTGGAGCATTTTGAGTGGTCTTTGGCTCTTCTTCTCAAGATAATGCATTTGGAGGATTATGGAAGGAAATGTTCTCAAAGGTGTGGAGGATTTAAATTTTAAATTTAAGTGATTTTTTGTGGTCTCTAGGTGTGGTATCTAGTTCAAGTGTCAGCATTGACTAGAGGTTGACTTTTGACCAAGTGTTTGCTTTGAAGCCCTAGTATTTGGGCACGTTTGGAATAGTGGTCAAATCTTGAAGTTAAAGGCTATAAGATTTAAAATAAGTTTAATGGACCAAATGGATAGTTTAATAAAGTTTTATAGTGGTGTGGAAGTGAGTATATTTCATTTTATTCAAGTTTTAGCTCACTAGGAGGCCTTATTTGCTAGTAGACTAAGGAAGGAAGTATGCTAAGGAGGATGAGTTAGAGACTCAGTTTTGTCATGTATAAGGGGAAATAGTATTTATATTAAAATATGAATTTTCATGTCTTGAAATGATCAGGTTAGAGAGTTATGAGGTCTACAGTGGCCAGACAGAGCTATAAGGGATCTAAATAGGCCTAGTGAAGAAAATGAATATTGTTGAAGAATGTTTTCCAAAGGAGGATGAAATTTTTGGTTCCATATGAGAATTTTGGCCTAGTATAAATGTGTTATAGGTGAGGTTATATGCTTGGAGTGTCTTTGGTGGTCTGTAGGGTGCCTTGAGAGTAATGGTAAGTGAGTTTGTATGATACTAAGGTGTTCATCCTGATGTTTGAGTTAGTGGTTACTATTATTATAGGTCCTATAGGTGTGTATTGGCTATTAAAATTGAGGTGGGATATTCAATGTGGAGTAGGGTCCTAGGGGGAGCTATGGTGCCTTGTATTTGCTAATAGGTCCAAAGATTTTGATGGTTCAAGAGTAGTTTCTAAGTAAGTTCACTTTTCAAGAGGGAGTTTTACTTATTTGATGTTTTAATGGTTTATTTTCAAAGAATTTTCTAGAGTGGAGCATGTTTTTATAAGTTTATTATAGATCACTTATTTAATTTCTATGGTACCCAGTGTTGAAGAGTGTCCACTTTGTCATTTTGGCAAAGGTGGAGAAGTTTTTTTGTGTGTTGCCATCAATGAAAAATGGGGAAATTATTTGGATATTGATGGTAGGTGTTTTAATTTATGTCTAAGAGGAATTATCAATGACAAAGTGGTCTAATAGGTCAGAGTTATAGAACATGGTGGCCTATTGTGCATAGAGCAGTGTGATGCTTGCATCAGTGAGTATGGGTGTCCTAGGTGAATGATGTATGATGGATTGGAGCTTGGTATGATGTTGTGTGACATTTTATTGATGTGTTATATTCTCAAGGGTTGAATTAATGTGGTCTTCATGATGTATGTAGGTCAATTTGTGCCTTGTAGGCTTGACCTTATATGATTACATAAGGGATATTGAGTACTTTGGCTTGTATACCATGGTAATGAGCTTAGTATGATTTGAATATGAATTTTTGACATTTATAGGACACTGAGAGGTCAGATAGATGGTTTTCATGAGGTGTAAATAGGTCTATAAGATAGTTTGGTCATTTGCCTAGTTGGCCTAGACAGGCTTGTGAGGCCTAGTGAAGGGTCAATGAGTGATTTCAATGTTTTAAGCCCTATATCTACATGATATATGATCATATTGGTGCGTTAAAGTATATTTAACAAGTCATAGGTTATATTATGAGAGATAAATTCATAAATTCCTTCATGTGCTTCGAAGGGTGCTTGAATGGTGCATTTTGAGCCTAAGAGAAAAGTTCTCATGTTATTCACCTCATGTAGACTTTTCATGGGGAGATGAGACTTTTTGAGATGTTGGGGAAGGTTATTTATAAGTTTTTTTAAGCATTATTTCATAGATTAAGGTATTATTATTTATGAATGATTACTAAGAAGGTAAGCAGGTTTTTATGTGTAAAAACCCTAGTCATAGACTTGATGTTGAAGATCTTTCTTGTTGATGATTAAGAAGGTGGTGGATGACTAGAATGATTATTAGAGATTGCATATGACTCATATAGGATTTTTGGGATGGGCTTGGTTAGTATTGACTATTTTTGGGTCCCATAGAAAAGTGCTTTTTGACAGTGATTTTGATTTTGAGAGAAATTTGTAAGAATGACCATGGAAAAAAATGGGTGTGTGATGAAGATTATAACTTGATCCATCACGAATATTAATTTTTTTGTGTCAAAAATCAAAGTCCTCAAAGTTTCCTAGTCGATATGAATGAAAGGGTGCCATGAGTGAGAAAAATCAGTTAGAGTGAGGAGTGGAATTCGAAGGCCTAGTCAATGAGTAAGGATGGGTATGACCTATTAGAGGTGATGTAGGGGATGTATTACCCTTATAAATGTAATTTTTATTTTTCATATTCACTTGGAGATGAGTGAATGGTTGACTCATAGTTGACCATTATTTTTTATGCTAACAAAAGGAACCTAGTTTGGATAATTGAGGTTATTTGTAGGGCAGGTGGTTAGAGAAAGTGTTCCTAAGGATTGGAGAGTGTTGAGGACTCCTTGAAGTACTTATGTAGATATTTTTAATGTTTGATTAATATAATATTAGTAAAACATGGTCACATAAGTGGAGCTATTCTTTTTTTTTGAGGTGTTTGTGACATGAGCTCATGGTATGGACTAGAAAGCTTTTGTAAAGGTTCATTGCCAACCTTAGGAGACATAAGTGATTCTTACTAAAATGTTCTAAAGTGATATTTCGAACCATAATTTATAATTATACATATATAATATGTTTTATACCCTTTTTGGAGGGAATCAAGCTATAAAATCAAGTGTTTATGAAGATATTTTAAAGACCTTATACGAAGGATGTTAAGGGTCCTGGAGACTAGAGTTATTGAGGATTTGAGTAGAGAATGGTGTCATTAGACTCAACATATTTTTTTGATTATATTGAACGTATTTGTGAGATTTATGAGTGAATATTTTCAAGTGTGATTAAAGTTCTTGATAAGGGGTTATTGCTTGTATTATGAGATAGCTTGGTGTTGGTGGATTGTGTGAATTTTTAGAATTGAAGAAGGGTGTATTTATAGGGATATTCATCAAAGGTTGAAGATAATTAGTATTCAAAAGTATTATCTTTGTTAATGTGCTTGAGTGGGTGCTCATTCACTTTAGCTAGAAGGACTTGACCAATCTAGGAACAAGTGTTCCATGTGAGATAAGTGTCTACTAAAGGCATATTGTTTACCCCATCTTTATAGGATATCCCTTGAGGGTTTCCCACATAATTCTAGTGTAATCATTGCATGTATGATTGTTCATTGTTACATCTTGCCTTGAGTTTGCTTATACTAATTAAGAGGTTTTGAATAAAATATTTATTTGGTTTACCACTAAATCACCCCTCCCCCTCTCAGTGGATTGTACCCCATCAAGGTGACCAAGAATTTTAAGTTAAGTTTTAACTATTTAAAAAAAATGACTAAGTTTAAAACATAAGCTTTATCTTTAGGTACAAAATGGATTTTAAAATGGTTCTCACCAACACTAAAATTTAAGCTAAGGGTTTTCCTAGGGTTTAAGGACATGAAATTCCTGAGAACAACACCATGGAACCTGACTAAAAGCCACAAAGAACATTGATTAGCACTGTTAGTCCAAATTAAAGAAAAAAAAAAAAAGTAGGCTTGATTTTAACAAAATGAATGATCTTCAAATTCTATAAATTATCCTAACATGCTAAATTTTATATTTAAACTTTAGGGTTTCTCCAAGGTCCCAATTTTTAAAAAATGGGAGTATGTTGGTCCCAATAACTAGCAGTGTTTATGCACTGATTGTTATGTACTTAAGTGACTATGTAATGGTTACTATGTCTGTAGTATGATTCATACTATTCTTATTAAGGGTAACCATAAACTATACTTATATTAACTTATTTATTTTTAATGCACATTTGGTTTCTATAATGAGCCTTCCAAACTTGTTAGTAAAAGAATCAAACTAGGTTGAGTCAAATTCTCTACCTGTACCTTCTATAAATAAAGTGGGCTTGTGGGATGCATTCCATTATAATGATTGATGTCTATTTCCAAATTTTTCTTGCTTTAAAATTGAATTTACAATATTACTACCTTTAAATTTAACATTTTACCAAGAACTTTCCTTCTTGGTTCTAGTAAAAAACCCCTTAATTAATTGCAACCTACCTTTACTTCCTAACTAGTCTATCTCAACATCTCTTCTTCTAGAATCCTCTTTATCATATAGCCTTTATTCATATTCAAGATACCCTTCCTTTTCAGTATTCTACTACACCTTATTTTAACAACCTTTCTTCTTTAGCATCTTTGCCTTGTAATTTTTCAACTCTAACAACTTCTAATTTACTCCTAGTCCTACTCACAATTACTTTAGGGTCAGTTGTCTTATTCCATATTCTTTCCTATCATAACTCTCTTTTGAGTACCATAATTTTATTTTTTATTAGAATCTTTTCACCATCCATTATCTAGGATCAGGTTCAATTTCCTCTTACTTAGTTCCTCATCATCTAACTTCTCTCCTAAACACCTCCACGGTGCCCAAAGTGACTACTCCATGTTTGTCAGAGTAGGCACCATGGCCTTCTCCACAAATAACATCTTGATCAATAGGCTTAGTCACTAAAAAAATTTCCCTTTGATTTCTTGAACATATTGATCTTGTATAATCTCAAAGACTGGGTCCTTGTACTAAAACCTCTATAATATAGTCATAGATCATAGTCTTCATCTAGTAATCTAGTACTTGATACCAATCAGTATCTAGGTTACATATTATTTCTATATTATTCTCACTCCAATTTATAATTTTTTTCTCCTTCAACTAAATTAATAGTATTTTAATCTAGCTAGCCACATAACTAAAAACCCAAGTGATTTGCACCAAATAATTTCATAGATTTCACCATAGATGTGTTCTTAGATGATCTCATCTATAGTATTTATAAATCTTCACACTTCTTCCTCTACAAAATTAATAATTATATCATCTATCCATCATTATAAATCTCTCAGTCCTATAAACTATCTCATCATAGTTCATCTAATTTGATTCCACACTCATCACACCATTGTTAGCAAAGGTTCATAGTGTTACACTAGAACATGCTATTTACAGGGATAACTTGTGTAGTTGAGTTTAAAATAGGTGATATAGAGATGGAGATATTCCAATCCATATACAACATCTTTAATTATAATAAAGAGTAGATGAAGCATATATAATAGAATAGTACCATAACTCATATTGCATCAGATTATAAAATAAAGAAAATTAGAGTAATTGACTGCACATACACCATACATAAAATAAAATAAGGGAAAACCATAATAGGATAATTTATATTAATATATATCAACACATCAAACTAGATTCTATTACATCAAAGTACTATTTATAGTCTTTTACAATCATGATGTCTCTTCACCTTCTAACCTTTTGAAAAATAAAATGAAAGACTCTTCACTTTATCCAATTATCTAATTAGACTTTCAAGGATAAATATGTACAAAACTATACAAAATACAAAATCAAGCACTTCACACATGTGCTTATCTTATATATTTTGTGGTTTTAGAAAGCTCCATTCTATGTCCAATAGATAGCTAGGTCTAGGAAGATGCAATATGTTTTGTTCTTCTAAATATAATGCTTGAACATTTTAACACCATTGATCAACACATATCTATTTTTATATCATAAAGTATTTTAAATCTACATCCTTTATATTGGTGCTCATAAAGACAATGAGATGTTCATTTTCATACACCTTTTGTGTAAGACAACTATAGTATGTTTTGAACTAAATAAATAAAGATAGAAATCATTATTGAATTCTACACTTATCATAACAAGATATTGAACAATGGATGTATTGATGTCCCAAAAATATCTCTTAGACTTTATTGTCCACTCTATCTTCACACTGTTTATAAATCTAGAAATGAATTTCCTTACAAAGTTGATCTTATCAATAAAAACTTTAATTATTTATTATTGTTGGGAGGCATTAGCCTAGAATTTACCTGGACTCATGCTAGATCAATGGAGATCCCATCATTAATGAAGACATGGACTAATAATTTCCCTTCAATAACTCTAAAGATTCTCTTCTTTGGATTAACAGAGACTCCATATATTTGACATCTATAAAATAGTATTTGAGAATGATTTACATAATTAGTTTTATCTTTTCAATACACTATCAAGTTATCTATCTAGATGATTATATAGTTTCAAACAAGTCTCTAAAAAATTTAATTCCATCACTATATGGAAGGTTAATCCTAAATTAATTAGGCCAAAAGTATCCTTTTGTATGAAAAAGTTCCCCACTTAGTGGTAAAGGTAGTCTTCATTCTATCTTGTGCTTTTACTAGTACATAGTTATAGCCTGATAATCCATCCAAAAAGTGCATCATCTCATATCCACTTATGATATAAATTAACTCATATAATGAAGGTAGTGGATAATCATCTTTCTTTGATGCTTGATTTAGGTTCCTAAAGTCATCATAGAGTCTAATATATTTTATCTTCCTCCTCACTAGTACTATGTTTCCTATCCAATTAGAATGCTTGATGGGGAAGACAATCTTGGTATATAGTAACTTATGTACCTCTATTTAGATGAGATGTTATAGTATTAGAAACTATACTTTACCTCTACCTAAATGGCTTATGTTTTGGATCTAATGTAATGGTGTGGGTGATGACTCGTGGGTTAAATATTTTCAAATCCTCATATGTCCAAGTGATCACATCTTTCTATTTTATCAACAAACTCTTTAAGTTTTGTTTATCACTTTTAGTACATCTCAAATTGATGTTAACATTATAAAGATGCTAATTAGTTCCCAAATTTTCTTTGATGAAATCATACATAGTTGCTTTATACTATTTTTAGTATTAAACTTGTAGATCTACATCAAAATCTTGTTCTATGGAAACCATTCTTGGATGGATGTTATTTTCCTTCATTTGTAAGACATCATATTTTCATAAATCTTCAATACACATGGGCTCAATGTATTTCTCATCTATCAACTAAGATTAAAAGGTCCCAAAACTACTCATGGATTGGGAAATCTATTGATCATCCTCAAACATATATAAGTTTTCCACATTGTCTAGAATAGAGGGCTAAGGAACCAACTTCACATAGATGTTTTGTATTTTGGATTCTTGGAGAGGTGCAAGATTGGTGGATAAAGTTTTTAGTTAATATGTCATATAATTTTGTTCTCTTGTGATGGTTCTAACATTAAATTCTTTAAAGGAATTAATCAAGTCCCATGCTTGGTGTTTATATTTATTCAAGTAAGTGAGCTCACATTGATATTTATTTATAATATGGTTAACAACCAACTTAGAATCACTAAATATTTTTATATACTAGACATTATATTTCAATGTGAATTAGAAGATGAGTATCAAAAATTTATACCCAGATCTATTGTTGGTGCAAATAAATTATATCATGTTGGTATCTAGTTAATGCTTACCATATAGGCCTATTAGGGTTATACCAACACTAGAATATTATTTTGATCTAGCTCCTTTGAAATTGAGGTTCCATAATTGAGAATGACCTTCAAATTATTGTTCATGAAACCCTTTTTTGGAAGTAAATATGTGCATTCCTACATGTAGAGATACAAATTCAACCTTTTCATTATTTTCATTGTACTCAATGATTAGGTACTTCATATTTGGTTCTTTTTCCACCTAAATGTTATTGGTTGCTTCTTTCCAAAGTAGTCACATGTGTGATAAATTGATGGTCATATATTTGTTATGTGTGTTTGTATTCCAAGACACTTAATAGATATATAGTCATATATCTGTTATGTATCATGTTTGCATGAGAAGATTTGGACTTGCTAGATGTAGAGTATCTCTTAGTTAGGGCCTTGAAAAATAACTCATTTTGTTTAGTAATCTAATCTAGATCATGGATATCGATGTTATCCTTGATATTCTTTATATCCTTAACAATTGTATACCCTCCTCTATTTTGGGGCTCTATAGTTTGAAACTAATCATCTCTTTTAGGGGGAGGTTGATATTTATTATCCTTATAATATTGAGGGGTAGTAGCACTATTATTTGAAGGCATTGAAGTAGTATTAGGCTAGTTAATCTTCAAATTATAATTATTCTTATGGATATATTAGAAGGCATGAACCTCATCAATATTATCCTCTAGTTCAGTCTCATCCTCGATTAGGAATGGGAAGTCATAGGTCTCAAAGAAAATTATTGTATTGGAATGTCCTCAATTAGTAGAGGAAGAAGGTTTTATCTAATTGGAAAAACCTTTCTACCTATTCATTTATTTTTTAAATATATCAAAAGTAGTGTAGAACTTGATGCTTCCTAACTCACTCTATTATGTTATAAACTCAACACTAGTTAGGAAGAATTACTTACATGATATTTATTTTCAAAGCTTTATTAGGTGGTTATGGTGCTAGATTATTTCTAAACCTATTGAAAGGCATGCTCTACCTTTTGAATCCAAATATTTGATTGGTATTTTATCCTCCAGTGTTACCAATGCATTGTTTTATGTTCAAAAACTCATTACCATCCTATGAATAGATTACAATTATATTTTCATGTAAATAGAATTAGTACACTATTTAGTAGTATTATTAAGTGGTATCAAATACTAATTATATTTTTGTTTTTTAGGAACAAAATTATTTAGGAAGCTAAGGTGTTTATTGGGTGGATCATGATTTAAAGGCACATGGGAATCTACATGGTTTTGGTTTTGGGCCATAGTATTCTAATTTACGTTTGGGATTGGGAAAAAAGATAAAAAGGGACCAAGGCTAAATGAGTCCAACAATTGCATCTAGTGGTTTAATTGTTTATCTGTGTTTATAGATTCATCATAAGCCAAAGGTAATGTATCAACACTGACAGCTCTGTAGAAAAATAGTTATCATAGGGTCCAGAGAATTCTTATACATTTTGAGGGCCAAAGTCTCAATAAGTTTGTAGGAAGTTTCCATCCAAGTATACTTATTTTTAAACCTATAATATAAGGCTCAAATTAGCTCATTACATTCTCTTCTCATTCTTTTAATTTTTTGGTAAATAACACTTATACTGGTGACTTGTCCAAACTATGCCAAAAAGGTATTTTGACATATATCCTAAGAAGTAATTGATCATTATGGGATATTGAGAATATATTCATAAACAACATATTGCAATGTCAAGGTAAAAATTATTCATGTCATGGATTTAGGGGTTACATTCAATAATCCTGGAATAGTCTTGAATAAAACCCACATCAATAAGAATTTATTTGGTGATGTAAGGATGGTATTGGGTCTTATAAACAACCTATTGGTGAAATAGAATTAAATGAAGTAGTTTCTTTTTTACCATGGATGAGTTTAGCTATGAATGAATATAAATCTAATTTAGATTGGTGATTATATGACTGATCTAACCTAAGGTGGGTCTATTCAAAAATAAACTCAAAAAAAGGGGAATGTGATGTAGAAAAGGAGGCATGTGGACAAAACAAGCTAAAATATTTCTAAACCAAAACTTAAAATAAATGTTGGACAATTAATCAAAAACTAATATTTGATGCAATATACAAAGAGAACACCAAAAATCAAGTGTAGTTAGATGTCTATGTAAATATTAAATGTAGTAAAGTTAGGCATATATAATCAAATGTTTCCATTTTTTTAAGATTATGTTAGTACATCTACAAGGGGGATTATGATTGACATACAAAAGATAATTCAAATCAATAATACCATAATAATAATAAATGTATAGAAAATACAACTCATGCACACAAAAAAAACTAATATACTAGAATGAGAACACTTCCTACACAATCCAAAAGTTTGGATAAGAATAAAGATTTTTCATATCAAGAATAACTACATAACTTTCCTCAGAATTTCTTATTAATCTCAATAGCCAAAATTCTCCTCACTTTGGGATTGGGAGGATACAAATATATTCAGACTTAGGGAAGGGAAAGGCCTCATGCTCTAAGTGAAGTATAAAATTATATCTCTAGAAACAACATTGTATGCTAATTATCATGTAAAAATACATGTTCATAAATAAAAATGGGTCAATTTGCATGCAAAACATGCATGTATAATAAAATTACTCAAAATAGATTTATTAAAATATAATACAATATATACATGAAAAATATATTAAGAACCAACATTCTAACTTATCCATACATGAAAATACATATATGATTAGGGAGTGTTGATGTGGCACCATTTAAAGAATAAAATTATGGAATAACAGTTATGGGAACTATTATTGATAGAACTATTTTAGCAGTAGATAAGTGCATGTATTAATCTTCTAATTCATGTGAATAACAATGTTTTTCATTTTTTTATTTGTTTTATATTATTTCCATTTTAATTTAAATGTTAATTCCCATAGATTTTAGTGTTATGTGGCTTATTATACTTGCTCTCAAATGCTTAGTAATCATAATATGACAAATATCTCTTTTCCTCTCTTTTAGTCTTATCATTGGTTTATTTTTTATTTGCTTATGTTTTTTTGATGGATGCATGCCTACATATTATTATTTTATTCATGAAATATATTTGGCCTATTTTTATTTGTTCCTTTGGATGTAAGTTAGTGGGATTATAGAACTTGGCAAGATCATAACAATACACTTACTTAGGATAATCCATATAAGCCACTCTAATGACATCACCTTTGGGTTAGCAGGATGGTCACATGTGGATGACTCTCAATGATCTACTTTCCTAGATCAACTATATAATGAAATCTATGAACGTCACCTATAGGTTAGCAAGATGATGATAAGTGAATGGATTTTAGTGATCTACTTGTTTGGGATGAACCATTTAAGGAACTATGTTAACATCACCTCAAAGTAATACACATGGTTAAAAATGGATGGCTCTTAGTAATTTGCTTTCCCAAATGACTTATGTTCTTTATTTGGGACCCATTTTAGTGAAAAAATGTTGCATGGTAAAATTAGATGAGATATAAAAATGGTTTGGGGAATATTTTAAGCATAAGGTAACTTACTTGACACAAAACATAGGCAAAGAACCAATTAAAATCAAAAATGTCATCATAGTTATCCTATAAATCAAAATCTCACAAGTACAAAGTAGTTTAAATTAAAAAAGGAAAATCAAAGGAAAAATATAAATCATGCATATGGATTGTGCATAGCTTTGTTTATCCCTCTCAAATCTCAGGGACTTTATATACTTAAAATAAATTTACAAAGGGTAAGAACTCTAGATAACATAATGATGCCACCTATTTCAAAAAAATAAAGTAAGTCCTAGTAGTGAATAATTTCAAATCTTATAAATTATCCCACTATCAACTAAACAACATGGGGACACTAAGGTAAGACATATTATTTATATTAGTTCAAACAAATCATTAAAATTATGAAAATATAATGTTTAAGATAAATCAAAATGACCATTCAAGCTTTGATTTTCAAATTTCAAATTTTTTTAATTTATAGAATTCTAAGATAACCTTTATACTTATGAAATGAAGACCAATGTCATGAACGTCTAAATGTATGAGGACCCTAAATAAAGGTATTAAATTAATAAGGTATTCAATTAATAGTGCATCCCCATTTGAAAAAAATGGGATGTGTATGTGAGGGCACAACATAAGTATCATTACCATATCCCACTAAACTCAATTTCAAGGGTAAGATGAGAGTAACTTCTTGGAACTAACCATTAACTAGTTCACTACAAAATTAAATATATGGTTGGCTTCCCAAGGTTCAATAAAAAAGGAGAAACTTAAGCATTTTCTAAATACCCTAAGGTACGTGAAAACAAAATTCTATGTTTAGATCTATACTATGGCTATGAGTATTGTGGCAAGCCCCTCACATCATTATTTTTGTAAACAATATACAAATATTATAAATAGAACACTATGTATCCCCTCACAATAATAGATAAGTAGATTGAAAATTCTCATAATATAATTTATAGGGATATTCAATTAAATAAAAAATAATAGAGAAAATCAATGTCAAAAATAAATTTATAGATTTTATTGAATGGAAATAAACATATAGTCAACATGAAAGTAAATGTTTGATTAATTACTAAAAAGGAAATGTAATTTTCCTTGTTTATGTTGAAATTGAAAAAATATAGAAATATACCTTTGCAAGATTATGTATTTGTTCATGTAGACATAATGTTCACCACTATTATGTCAAAACTATAAATCTAAATGAATTCTTGTGGTAATGCACAAATTGGACCAAACCCACTAAAATGCCTTGATTCATCTACACAAATCACATGCAATTATTAACTCATGTCAATATATTCCTAATAGGGTAATTATCCTATACACAATCATTACCTTCTTCTAATTCAACTTAGTCAAATTGTGACCTAGTAAATTGGCATTTTCAACCAATAGTGCATGGAAATTAATCAAATTCTAAGATTTGAAAAAAACTTAATCATATTTAATTAACTAATTAAATCCAATTAAATGCTTAAATGAAAAATCAATATCAAATTAGCTAATATAAAATTAGTTAATATCAAATTTTGGAAAATGAAAATTCATCAAAAAGTGACATCATCATGACATAAGTTATTAGAAAGTTAAAATGCAAGCCATGCTTAATCAATGTAAAAAATATCTGATTTGTGAAAGCCATGGTTATTAATTAATCTATTCTTCTAAATATTAATTACAACATTTATTGAAATTATCTCCAAAGTTAAATTTATTTTAGACCACACATCTTGATCTTGAGATGATTGGTCTGTATCATTTTATTCAAGTTGTAAATATAAGGGCCATGCCAATTTTATATTAATCTTTTATATGTAAAGATTTAATGCCAAAATATTTCTAAGAAGATTCACTATTCTTCATCCAAAGTGAAAAAATCCATAGTGGACAAGGGGAGATGCTATCGAATTTAACATATGAATTGATAAAGACTCCTCTATCCAAAAACCAAACATAGGCTTTGCCTAACAATCACTTTATGGAGTCTTTCAGGAATGTGAATGTATGATTCATCTTCATGTATTGATTTATTTGTTTTAGTGGTTATAGCTCACCCTAGGGATCAAACTTGAAGTGTTATGTTTTGTGATTTTCTTTTTATTTGAATACTAAAATACAAACTACACCATCTTGTGATATTATTTTATAGTTCAAATAATAAATAACTATATCCATGTTGGTTGATGTAGTCTATGTAAAAATATCTTAAAGAAAGTAGAGTAAACTAGATCAGACTATGACAATGTATTTTACTAATAGGAAATACAAAAATAGAACAATATCAACCAGGGTGGATATAGTTTTAAAAGTAAAAAAATATAACTATATCAAAATGGGTCAATATAGTTTATTGTGTAAGAATTGATATTAATAGAATGTAAATTTTGAAGTACATATCCAAACTAAATTGTTTAATTAAATTGACTGTGTAGATACATTAAATTGTATTGGTCTAATTAGATATAGTTGGTAAAAAAATACCTATAAAGTATAAATAAATAGACCATGGTTAATGTGATTAATAAATTGGAGATAATATAGATCTGAGAGTGAAAATTGAATCCTTCTATATCAATTTAGCTTGTTGTAAACAAATATAATTAACATTGTATCAACCTATGTTGATGTAGTTTCCTATGTGGATGTAGCTTGTTGAGAAATAAATAAATAATTAAAATTTTATCAACCTATACAGATGTATTTTTTCCTATAACTAGATAGAATTTATACTAGATCGACCCTCTTCGATGTAGTCTATATAAAAACATATAAAAATAAAATTTTATCGACCCATAGTGATATGGTTTATTAAATGAGGAAAAGAAAATGATTAGTTTAATTCAGGTTCATGATAATGGATGAAATGAATTAACATAGGTGTAAAACTTATCTTTCCTAATGAATCCAAAATCAGAGAAGGTAAATCAACTAAAACCCATATATTGGGGCATGACCAATTAGATCTACTAAACCTAGTTAAAGGATCACTTATCACACAACATCAATAGAGAGGGTTCCAAAACCTCTAAGCAATCAATATAATGTAATAAAACTAATTAGGCATCTTGATAATAATTAAATTTATCTAATATAGTCTTACTAAAGCTTTTCAAAAATAAGGGGAGTGGTTAAAATAACACTAAAAATGTCAGCAAGTTAAGTCCTACGTTACCTAGGGCAGAAAATGGAAATTTTGAATAACCCTATAGCCACATTAAGTTTAAGTGTAGAGGATATTAAAATAAGGAGTTATACATTTATAACTATTGATTATTCAATATCTATATACTAAATTAAATAAATAAGGTTAGAAATGCTTATCTTGAATAGAACCTATCAAACCTCAATCATTGAAATCACAAGAGGTTGTTGGGGTTGTAAGGTTCACAATGATTGAAATCAATTCTAGGATAAAATACTTATTTAATTTGCGTCCAAGACTCTAAAATACAATTTATTTCCATCTAAGAGAAGATCTAATTAATTTCTTCTTGCAAATGTAGACTAAAGCAAAACTACAAGCAATAGTAGTGTGAAAATTAATATTCCTCTCTATTGATTAAATTGAGGCTTGCATTTATTATGGTGAGTTAAGGGGAAGGCACATGGTAGTATCATACTTCATCAGTAAAGAATGGTTTACCAAAATATTCATTTCATAAAAAATGGGCTCTTCAAATCTTAATTCATTTCTTCATCTTTACTTAGAGCCATGTGTCACTCTCCAAGTAGCCTCAGGCTTGTGTATAAATGTATTTAGAATTAGTCAATTTTTTAATAATTTACCTAAGTAAAATTCCATATGAATAAAGATATAAAGATTTAGGTTAGTGATATGCTTCTTCATGTCATAATCCTTGTAACTTAAGGGACTGAAGTAGTCTGTATGAGCATGAAAGTTTTTGAGAGCCCCAGGTAAATAGAAGGGTGAGATGTATATGCATGGTGAAATATCACTACTCTAAAGCCCCACATTAGTCTATAAAAACATAATCTTATATCATATTAATAATAAAATGAGATTATTCCATGTGGTGAAATCTTTCTTCACCATGGGGAGAATAGTTAGCCTATGTATTCAAAACCATGTCAAAGTAGTATAAGAGTGAGGAGAAACCATGTGGAAAGAAACCCACTAGAGATAAGTAAACATTGGTTGCATAACAAATATATCATGAGCATAAATTTGATGGCCTATATAATTATCAAAACAATCAAAATATGAAAATAGACTACACATTCAATTTGATTTATAGAATCAAATCATAATTCAATTGAATCATATATAAGGTGGGAATCATTAGAATGATGTGAATAGTGGGATCACTAAAAGAGCATAAAATATGCAATGTGGTAATCATTTTCATAAATTTTTAGAATGCGTTTAATTTTTTATATATTTTGAGTTGCCTACTCAACCACATTCTTCCAATCAAATTGATGATTGCTAAAACTACCCCATCATTGGGTGAATTTTAATTTAAACTCCTCAGGCTAGACTACCTATCTAAGATCAACTCTTCAATGTAATAAGGGATAGTCTCTTACATAACTAAGAGAATTATGCCTCGGATATTCATTTTAGGATTAGAGGAGACCATGTTTGGCTAGTTTATTTTAGCTTATAACTTAGAGTATTCAACCAATCATTTCTTTCATGCATTTTCCTTTCTTTCTAGATTAGTTTTCTATGTTGAGGATATTTAGAATCCAAGTCTATAGCTCACTAAGTATTTGATGAACCCTAAATGACCATTAATATAAACATCCTTAATAAGAAATAATTTTCATGTGATAAACTTGGTCTACACATGCATATGGTGACCTTATTTTCTTCTTTGGCTCTGCTTATTTTCTTACAGACTCTTATACTATCCTTAGTTGAAGTTGTGCTAAGTCTATCTCAACTAAGGATTGGTATATGAAAATATTCATCTAATCTATATATCCAGGATGGTCAATATTAGAAAATGGACTCTTATTATCATTATCCCTATCCATCTCTCTTTTTTCCTTTATTTATCAGTCTGTTAGTTTAAAATAGTTTAGTTTCTATGTTGTAGTCTGAATATAATGATTTATTTGATTGTATTATCCTTTGTATATTATTGTTTATGCATCATTAAACTTATAAAAAATATACATTTTAATTATGAATCATCTATTTATTCATAATTAAATCATTTTTCTAGTTCCTTAGGCATGATCTCTTTATTTTGATGAATATTAATCTATCTAAAATACACATCAAGAACCTTGATATGTTATGGTCACAATGAGATGACAAGGTTACCCTATGTACCAAGACCTAGTAAACCAAGACCTTGGGGATATTTGTTTACATAAGTGTCCTTTCAAAAGATAAAAGGATTAAGAACCCCAACCATGTCAATGGTTATTTAAACTACCTCTTCATTGGGTGAATTTAAATTTGAATTTGAGCTCCTCAGGCCTACATGCCTATATAATATTGGCTCTTGACTTGTAATAAGGGTTGTATCCTTTTATTTTTAGCAATACATTAATGTAATAAACATTTTTAGTTCTCTATATTTAGTTGGCCAAACATTTTAATGCTTTCGTAGTGTAGTGTTTTTATTGTTGTTGTGATAAAATGAAGTCCATAGTTGAACTGAAATTGTAAATATTACCATTGCTAATCAACAAGAAACATGTTTATATTCAATTTATTATGTATTCAAATGTTCATCTACTACACATTTTTTTATGGTATTCATGTTCCTCTTTTTCACAAAAGCATATCCTAAGCTCTCACACTATCCTTTAGCTAGAGTTACACTAGGTCTAGCTTGACTAAAGACTAGTTTTCTATGAAATTTTCTTAGTTGGATGATTTAGCTTCATCTCTATGGTCACAGGGCCTTTTTATCTTCCTCTCTACCTTTATCTTTAATCTCTTTTTTTATCAGTGTTAGTTTAAGATTAATAACAATTTTTTTCTAATGTTTAATCATGATTGATAAATGTTATCCATCATCACTTAAGCATTTTTGAATACATTAGTGGTGAACTAATCAAGCCTTGAAGTGTTTATAGTTTAAGCCATCATTCAGAGTTAGTTTCACTAGCCATGGCCCCTTGAGAGTAATGGTCACAATGAACCACTAAGTGAAGATTAGTGTGCCCAAACCAAGTAAAAGATACATTAGGGGATTTGTTCCTACAAGTCTCCTTTCAAGAGAGGTTGGGGATTAATAACCTATCTCTAATTATTAGTTGGATGTCAAAACACATGTCAACATGAATGACAATAGAAAGAGGTCTTTAATGGTGTATTTTAGAATTGTTTTTGTGTTTTGAAGAATTGTTTTCTAGGTTATTATATTAGAAAAGTTTTTATTTGAGTCTTATAATGGATTTATCCTAGCTAAGAAGACATAGTTGTCATGTGGACATTATAGTACCTTCCCATGACTTTCTCAAGAACCCCCATAAATTTTATGAAAAGTATATACATGGTGGGATTTTAACTACTCAAGAATGTGTCCATTATTTTAGATAAATCCTTTCAAAAAATTGATCTAGCATAAGGATGTGGCATGTCACATATTACCCTTTTTGTTGAATCAAATTATTTATTCTTGGTACCTTGGTCTACCATAAGGGTGCATCATGACATGGGTAATATTTGAGAATATGTTTATTAAACATTTTATTATACCCATGGAACCTTCTATCTTGTTTTATCATTTTTATACAATACATAAAGAGCCTAATGATCCAACTAGTGTATTCAACCATATATTTCATTAACTATACACTAGGATGAAGGATCATTTTCTACAATCATATAATGCAACCATGTGATTATATCTCAATGATCTAGATACTTTAGCTATTATGTTCATCAAGATGAAACCATCTACTCTTGCCTCATTAGCATTGATCTACCAAAAGGCTATCAATGTAGAGAAATAATTAATGACTTGAGGATTTGTTTCTTACCCTTCCTACCCTTCAAAATAATAGGGCATTTGTGCCCAATTTTTTTTAGTTACATGCTTGAAACTCAATCCATTAAATAATTTATATTGTATAACAATAAATTGACCTTGTAATTACCCCCTATGTCCCATCAAGTTAACTCCAATTTATGGAATGAAGAAACTACTTCATTAATATGTATAATTAGGTTAGTTTAGTATGCAATCAATAATATGTTTTTACTAATTTTAGTAGTCATGTGTCTTTTGATACTTATAATAATTATTTACCATTTATTTCATGGATTAACCAATAGATAATACACTATATAATCCCTTATAGAATCAATTATGAGTCTAATGATGAGGAAACATCTGCTATAGTGAACAACTTGATGACATATGATCAAATCAAAGATGAGCCAGCTACACAGGATGAAGAACCATAAGTATCTTTAAATCATCTTGAAGATGAACTCAATTGTTTGGATATACTTGATGAGGAAGATGCATGATACACATCTAAATCATTAATATCTTATTTTTCTTCCTCTCCAACTAAAAATTTGATTCAATATTGTAAAGAACTCAGTGGTAGAAGTATCTCTCCTAGTCCATCATTGGAGATGAGTGAGATTGAGAAAGAATACAAAGATGAAGCAGGTTATTCACATGAAATAAATGGATTATAAGGAATCAAAATGGAAGAGATCCCACTTATATATATCCTTGAATTTTAACCAATTAGCATCAACCTAAAGTGTATGGTCATGGAGGAAGGAGGTGGGCTAATGAAAATTAAATTTGAAAATGTGCATCTTCAGTGTATTGATTTTTATACCTCAACCATAAATGAAAAGGATAAGAGATCATTGACATGGGAGTAAGAATTCATATTCATCTTTGACAATGAATATGAAGTCTATGATGTTTCCATAACATCCAAGTCAATCAAGGAGTAGCCAATAAGTGACTCATCTACTAGCTACCATCAAGAACATGTCACATTCAAGTTGGATCTTATAATCCATTTTGTATGTATAGATACCTAGTCTTATCCCTCTACAATGTAGGGAATGAGGTGTTTTATTTAACTTATCCCTCATACTTTATGCAATCTAGATGTAAATATAATGTAGGATTTTATAGTCTTAATTTGATTGAATTGCACTAACTAAACATCAAAAAATTGTTATGGGATAGTGTTTTTAATTATAGAGGATAGCATAGAAGAAAATAGATGTTCCATCTACCTTTATCAAAATCCTAAAGAATTAGGTGTCTAACTAATTTAAGCATGCATTTGCTTGAGAATATTTATAAATAATTTATCTTTTCCTTTTTGTTTATTTTTTACTTTTCCTTCATGTCCCTTGATTTTAATTTTGTTTTTATTTTGTTCCTTTGTTTTTGTTTGGTCCTTATGTTTTTATTTGGTCCTTAAGATCCCCTTTAGTATTTTAAGAAATAAAAGGAAGGGATTTTATAAAAGTAACAATGATGGCACTTAAAGAGCTTAATTATAATTTTACTTGAATAACTTTTGTGAACTTCTATTATTTTTTCATTCTTTCCCTGAATTCTAAAGGTCGATGATTCATAACAAAAATTATGGATTTAGAAAAGTTATTTTTTGGTTTAAAACCATTTAATGCACATAAATAACTATCAAAACAAAAAAAATTCATTGCTTCAGTTCTAATTTTTATTAAATTGTCATGAACTTATTAATTTCCTTATACCTTTGGTTTGGTCCCTAACCCTCTATGGACAAATTTCAAAATCTCCTTTCAAAAGAATTGAGTTAAAATATAAAAATCTAAAAAAATTCTCAAAAGGGTGATCTTGATGGCCTCCACCATAGGCTTTATGGCTTAGTTGGTAATATATCAAGGCATTTAGAAGGGACCATAGGTATCTCTATCAAGGTTATAAATGCCTAGTTAGTATCAGAGTAATGTCCACATTACTTCCCTCCAAGATAAATTATAAGATCTTTTACCTTCAGCAGTTTTGGCTTTGTACCAATATGAATTATTGCATGTGAATGCAAATGAAATGAATAAATCACTTAATCACAAACATATATGTATTTGGCAGGATTTTGGATTAGTGTGTCACTTATTCTTATGGAATTTAGTGCCTTTTAATTCTAGTTTATTTTGGGTAATAGCTTATAACTAACACTATTTTTCTTCTTGTGAAATTAAAGATTATGGATTCTTGTTATACTCAAGAGTGTTTATAATCAGGAGTTGCCATTTATTTTTTCCTACACAACATACCCTATTTTCAAACTAAAAATGGTGACCTTATTTTTTATTTAAAGTCTAATCTTGTACCTCTCCAGAGTTCATAGTGGTGGCTTATTTGAGTTAGCCTTCTTGGCAACCTATTAGATGATTTAGGAGTGAATTAATTTAAAATAATTGAATTCTCATTATTTTACTAAGTCTTGGTCTACTTGTTTTATTGTGTTTTGAAACACATATTACAACATCCTTTTAGACTAGTTCACCTTAATATGGAGTAAATTATTTAACTATTTCATATTTTTTTATTATTATACATGAATAATTTGATCTATTTTTTGATTTATTTCAATTAAAAATGAATAGATGTTTATAATTCATTGCTTTATGAATTAGTCATTTTTTCATAAAAATGGATGAAATTGGATTTTGGATCAAGCAAAATTGATAAGTTGGTGTATTACTTCACTTTATACTATCATTTTTTGGATTTTGTCTTAACCATTTATTTTCAAATATTTAGTCATTGATTTTTTAATTGATTCATTGATTGTTCCTTTTCATATGGTTCCTAAAGGTGTTTAAACACATCTTGACATTGTGATCATAGTAAATTGATAATAGAGAGGATTTTAGATCAAGTGTTAGTTTCATAAATTAATGAAATCAACACACTAACATGATAGCATATCT
Organism: Torreya grandis; assembly: GCA_037957365.1. Lineage (NCBI taxonomy): Eukaryota > Viridiplantae > Streptophyta > Pinopsida > Cupressales > Taxaceae > Torreya > Torreya grandis. The sequence goes on along the minus strand of JARHVA010001022.1, from coordinate 3,227,881 downwards.
AAGCCTAGATATTAGGGGGGCATAATTGACAAAATACAATTGAAAAACTAATTAAAATGCAAATAACAACAATCCTTACCTTCCTTGAGAGATCCAAATGATTTATTTGTGGATTTCTCAGTTTATTCTCAAAGAGTCTTTGGCAATGGAGTTTTCTTTTATCTTTCCCTCCTTGGCACCATTATTGGCTTGTAGCTTGATATGGTTATGATGGATTATGCTTCTAGTATCTTATGCTTTGGCTTGGCTTAATATTTTAGCATTATAACATTAATTTTATGAGTCTTACATAAAAAAATTACATTATAACGCTACAATATCCAAGGTCTTTTGTGAAGACCTCTAGGCTTGTATCTATATGCTTAGAAATTAACCCCAATTCAAGGTGAATTGAAGTGTAGTTTAAACATGGAATGGGTTCAAACCTAACCTAAATGAGTTAATTAACCCTAGTAGAGTTTAAAAGTGTCAAAAGCTCATTATTTTTAATTAATAGGCATGGGTGAGATATTTTGAGATATTTTTAAAGGTTTGAAAAATCAGAAGAGGTAATAATGAAATGCTAGGATATTTCATATTTTTTAATTTCCTTTTTTAGAATTTGATTAATTACACATGGATAATTCAACTAGGCCTTTAATTTAGTTTATCTTGTTAATTAATTTTAACTAGGATTTTAGCATTTTTAAGATTTGATTTAATTTCATTTGTTTAATTGCCTCATTTAATAGGTTTATAGGAAAAATTACATGTTATGATGCCATAGGATGATTAGAAAGGAATCTATGACAAGTTTTTGTTCTTTATAATAGAATGCCAGAATTAGGGATGCACCAAGGTGATTATGATCTTTAATTAATGATTCACAAGAAAATTTGATATTTTCAATGATTCTTAGGCTTAAGATGTAATGGTTGGTAAGAATCCATCTAAAGTTTGGTCAAATGCCATTGGTAGTTAGTTTTAGGTGTGTAAAGTTTACCCATATCTTGGAAGGTGCTATAATCTATAAGCACAATATCATCTTCTCAAATAATGAAAAGGTCATGTGTGCTTACAAATTCTATAGAAATGGATGAATTGTAGGTGCTCCCTTGAGGGAGAAGTTGGTAAAGGGGATGGTAATCAATCCCTCGAAAGGAAGAAATGATTGGATCAAAAATATGAAATTGGGTGGAAGGAAATAATTTTCCCTAAGGTGGTTATAATTAGTGTCATATGAAGCTACCCCAGTTAGGGTATATAAACAAGATGATTTTCTCATAGGTGGTTATAATCATCAACTTAGGTGAGATAACAAGGTAATGATTTTCCCAAATGTAGTTATAATAACTGAAAAAATATTAGGGTAAAACGAGACTAATTTTCCCAAAGGTAGTTATAATCAGGAAAGGGGAAATAATGATTTGCCCAAAGGTAGTTAGAATCATTGGTAAGATAAAAAATGCCCAATTGGGAAGATAGAGATAATGGTTTACCCAAAGGTGGTTATAAGTATTATCTCAATGAAAATGTACCCTAATTGGGTAGATGAAAGAGAATGATTCACCCAATGGTGGTTATAATCATTAACCCTCAAATTGATGGAAATGCAATGATTTACCCAAAGGTGGTTAGAATATTTGAAAATGTAAGTGAGATGGTATACAATTATTTTCCTGAAGGTTGTTATGATAAATAATATCCCAATTATGTCAAACATGATATGTAAGATGATGGTAAATTAGTACAAAGTATAAAGATGAATTTGGGAAACTTGTGAGTAGGGAGATGTTCATCCAAACTAGCAAAAGGAGATAAATATTTCATTATTGTAATTACTCTATTTAGGATATGATTTATATTAGATCAGGAATATTGTTAGTGCTAAGGAGACATTTCATTACTTAATTATCATGTAGAATCCTAAAACTAATTTTTTTTAGCACATGATGGTAGGAATCATGATATAACAAAATGATAACTTGGCTGAAATATGCATAAGGATTGACACACAATATAATACTCAGTTAAAAATAATGCACTAATGATAAAAATCATGATGATAATGTTGATGCATGAATATGGATGGATTCAAGAATAATGCACAAGGAATCAACCAATCAACACACATAGACTAAATCAAGGCATAATAATAAATCGAAAAAATAGGCAAACAAACAAACAAACAAAACACCCAGAACAAAACAAATAAAAACATGAAACAAACACAAAAAATGGTTAATCACAATGTTATTAAAAATAATACAAACACATAAGATGATGAATGGTGACCCTAGACAATAAGGGACAATAAAAAAAAACAATATGTGGGAATAAAAGAAATGGAAAGGGGTGTTTGAGTCATCTCCAGATGCACTAGGCATGTGAACGTTGCCTACATAGTTCCATGGATGTGATATCCAACAAAAACTTCAAGCTGAATGTAGTTCTCTTGAGAAATGGGATAGGAGAAAAGGATGAGAAAGAAAACATGATGCATGTTATATAATCATATGGGAATGAGCTCAAAAAACATTGAGAGTATGGGATAAAAGGCCAAAAAGGATGGTAAAACTAAATGAAAAGTGGTTTCTTATGACTTAGTGAGGGTTTCTAGAATCCTTAAGGTAAAGAAGTGGTCAATGGGCATTGTTTTATATTTTCTAAAATGGTTTTACAAATATTTTTGAAATTTTCTATGTATTTCAACTTGATGGAGAATTATGAGATACTAAATGGTCCAAGCTCACAAAATGGAAAGAGTGTTTAAACTTATAAATTGCTCACAAAATCAGGAGAGTGTGGTTAGGGTTAATTGAGCTAGGGTTGACTAAGCTCCATTATCCCAGGTTAAGACTTTATTCACTATAGTTCTACCTTATAATGGAGGAATCTGACTAGTGTAGTATCCAATTCAAATAAAATAGACAAAGTTGGAAAATGGTATAGTATGACATAAGCATGGCAATGTGATACTTCAAGGAATAATAAACAAGTGTTACCCCTAGTTTTCCCATAGGCCATTATAAATAGGAAATAATGACATAGATCCATGATACTAATTTTTCCATAGGTAGTTATAATTAGTAATATGACTGTAGGATATTTATTTGACCAAATGTGGTTATAATCAAGCCCACTGGGTATAGGACAAAACAAGAAATGAAGGATACAACTACCAAACCACTATCATATTGATCTAAAGTACAAGCTCTATTTAAAATATTTGAAACAAATACTAAAACTTGATCTAAATCTTTATGCTAAAAGTGGCCATGGAACCAAGGTAATGGAACCAAGGTCAAAGGGATGGGTAAGATGTTGAGAATAACTTGGTCGATAGGAAAAGCTATGGTAGAATGGAATTGTGTGATATTAAGAAGAATATTGATATTATGGTACAAATGAAATAGGCCTCATAGACAATACATCAGGTCTCTCAAATGAAGTAACACTTGAGGTGTATAATGTTCATTATCTCATCAAGTTTATCTCATCTGGTGTAACAAGTTTATATTCTCTAGCACCATAGTTTGAAATAATGATGAAAGGAACTATCTAATTGGGTTTGAACTTTCCTTTATATTTCTTCTTAGTTTTGGCATTCTTTTGGTTTTATTTAAGAATATTATCACCAAGCTCAAATTATCTATGTTTTATGCACTGATTGTAGTGGCCATATAGTTGGTTTTGGTATGCTTGTAAGTTATTAACTGTGGCCAAGCATTTCTCATCAAGTAAATCCAACTATTGTAGGTAAGCTACTGGATAGTCTTCATCATCTAGGACATGTTTCAAAGAGATGTGTAAAGAAGGTAACTTTACGTCAATGGGAATAATGGCCTCAATGCCATAAACAAGTGAATATAGAGTGGCTCTTAATAGAGTATGATGATTGGTATGGTATGCCCATAGGGAATAGAATATTTGAAGGTGTTAATCATGGATGGTATCATTGATAATATTTTTGATGATGTTGACAATGGTTGTGTTATATGCTTCTACTTGGCTATTACCTTGTGGGTAATATGCCATGGAAAAATGTTTTTTAATCTTATACTCAACATATAGCAATTTGACATCCTTGTTTTCGAATTATCCATCAATATCATATATAATGTTAGAGGGGATACCATAGTGGCAAATGAGATGGTTAAACATGAATTTGTAAATTTGTTTTCTAGTCACATAAGTAAGGTGTATATCTTCAACCCACTTAGTGAATTATTCTATGGTGGTAAGGATATGTTTATGGTTGTCACATGAGGTATGGATTGTCTTCCCAATGAGATTGAGGGCCAATGTAGAAAATGGACATGGTGTAAGCATTAGTTTCAAAGTTTTAGCTAGGGCATGAATCATATTTACATGCCTTTGACATTTATGTCACTTTTTAACATATATAATTATATGCATCCATCATTGGATAATAGTACCCAATACATAGAAGATTTTTAGATAGAAAAGCCCTATTGGTGTGAGATTCACATACTCCATGAACTTCCCATAAATGTTAATGTAGATTCTACTAGAGTTAACAACAAATTAGAGTTACATCAAAACTATGATGATAAAGGGTTGGTTTGAGTAAGGTATACCATGTAACATGGTGGATAAAGGATTTAGATTATTTACAAGATAGGTTTGGTGACATAATTTAATCATGGAGGGAGGTGTATAGGTATAAATACCAATTAGAACTAGGTCCAACAATATCACATATCATTATGATAGTTGAGGGTTCATGAGTTGGTGCTAAAAAGGTTTCAATGAGAAACTAGTGTTCTTTGGCCATATCTGTATGTTGAATCAAAGATCTAATGGTAACCATAACATATATATATATTTTTTTACTAGCCTTTGGTATATGTTCAAACTAGACATCAACTATCTATTGTTTGAGAGTGTCAACCATGGCCTTATATTTCACTAGCTTGTCATCTTTGGTATAAAAATGGTTTGTAACTTGATCGATGATTAAATGAAAATCACCATAAACCTTTAGATTTTGTATATTCCATTGTACTACTTATCAAAGACCTAAAACAAGTGCTTCATATTTAGCCATGTTGTTAGTACAAGGAAGACTAATCTTTAATTATTTATGTATTATATCCCCCTATGGTGTAATTAATTAAAGGCCTACCCCTAATCTATGTGCTATGAATGATCCACCAAAATATAACTTCTAGTGTTGTTCTTCAAGAGGTGTTTTAATTATGGTCATAATGGATTCATCTAGGAATTGGAATGTTAATGGTTCTATATCTACAAAGGGTGCTTCAACATGCTTATCTGTAAGAACTTGCCTCTTTATGGCTTTCTAATTGATTTATTTTATCTCAAAATCACTAAGAAACATGATCCATTTGGCCATATAGTCTTGTAAAAAAAATTTGGATACTAGATAATTGAGTGGATCTACTTTCAAAATAACCATGGTCTTATTGTTTAACATGTAATGTTATAGTTTCTAAGCTATGAAGACCATATCTAAACAATATTTTTTAATGGGTGTATAATTATGTCCATACATGACTAGTGTATGGATTAAATAGTGCATGGCATGTTCCTTTCCATTATAATGTTGAGATAGAAGTGCCCCAAGGTTTTGTCCATGGAAGATAGATATAGGAGAAATGACTTTCCTAACATTAGAAGTAATAAAATAGGTAGATTTGATACATAGTCCTTCAAATGCCAAAAATATTTTTGGCATTCACCATCCCAATAAAATTATACCCCTTTTTTATTATATGTGTAAAAGGATGGTAATTGTTGGCCAATTAAGATATAAAGCATCTAATGCATTGATTTTTGCCCTGTAAATTTCAAAGTTACTTTAGATTAGTTGGTGGTGGCATATTTTTAATGTTTCATACTTTGGATGGATCAACTTCAATACCCTTATGAGAGATAATGAAACCAAGAAGTTTTCTTCAAGTAACTCCAAAAATTCACTTCTTAGGGATGAGATTGACTCTGTATTAATGCAATCTCTCAAATATCCTCCTCAGTGATACTAAATGATCAGCCTTGGTCTTTAATTTTCTTAATATGTCATCGATGTAGTCTTCAACAATGTCATGCATTGTATTGTGAAATACAATGGTCATGGCTCTTTGGTAAGTGGCCCTAGAATTTTTTTGGAATAAATGGCATAAATTGATAATAGAATGTTCCCCATGGAGTGGTGAATGTTGTTTTATGTTGGTATTTTGGTGCAATTTAGATCTGATTGTAGCCTAAGAATCCATCCATCAATTAAATTATATCATAACCCATTGTGAAGTTGAAAATCATGTCAATATTTATTAGAGGGAATTAATCCTTTGGGTAGGCCTTATTTATGTCTCTAAAATAAATACAAATTTTGATTCCTTCTCTTTTATTTCTATTTGGAAAAACATTAGATATCCACTCTGAGTAGTCAATCGATCGAATACATCTTACTTCTAAGATATTTTCCAACTCTTTCTTTACTAATAAATAAATACAAGGATGCATCTTACATAATTTCTTTTCATAGGTTTGGCAATAAGATGTATCACAAAGTGGTGTACAACCAAGATGGGCTATAAACCTAATATGTTAGAATAGACCCAAGTAAATATATCAACAAACTCCTTAAGAAGGAATGTAAAGACTTCATGTTCCTCATTAGTGAGGAACATGCCTAATTTTATTCACTTTTGGTTGGTTTGAGTCTTGATGTTAACCTCTATAGTATCTGCTACTAGAAGGTTTAAACCATAATCTACAATGGTTAGAAAGGATTTAAACTAGCCTACAATTGTATAATCCTCTGTTAGGATTGGATCTTCAAGTTCTCTTAGGCATAATGAATTAGAATCCCACAATGGTAGGGATGGCCATGTGACAAATATAATTGGAATCTCTTAGATGATTTGATCAAAATATTTTTTCTCTTTTAGACTGAACTCAGACCCATAGGTGAGTTCATCATTGGTGGTATCTTGAGATATATTTGAGGAAGGTTGAAAACCCCCTTATAATGGCACCTAAAATAGGTTTTCACCACTAGAATGGCCTTTTCCTTTACTATTTCCCTAGTAAAAAAGTGCCTCAAAGAAGTTTTCACCTTGGGACCTCAATGTTTTATTTAATTTTTTGTGGCTAAGGGTGTTCACCCATTCTACAAAATAGGATATAGGATCCAATTTCATTGAGAACCCTTATTTGTGGTCTCCTAAGAGAACATTGTCCTTAAGGCCTAGATATTTGAATAAGGCCTCATGATTCTAAAACTAATCAACTGGTGTTGTTGATTCTTTTTGGCCCCATTATACTAGTTAAGGGTAATATTATGGACGTGGATTATGGTGAATTACTAGTCTAAGGGTAAAAATAGCATTAGTATAAAATAAATTAGTATTAGCTAGGTCATCAAAAATGTTATGATTATACTCTACTTAATTATTGGCATTGTCATCACTAGTCATTGGTGATAAAAAATGAATAAGATACATAGGGTCACCCTAGGTGATTTAAATCCAAGACCATATGTTCCTTTATACTGACTAGCATAAATTGGCTCAAGAAGAACTTGTTGATTCATCCCAAGCCCTTCTCTTGCATAGGCATGTCTTTCCATGATTTTTTTTGAAATAGGATATCTAGAATTTATATAAAATTTGGCTAGTTTGTCATTATACAACTAAGATTCACCATCTATAAGATGGTCCTATTTATATCTAGTGGCTAGTATGAAGATGATAGGTGTTAGAATATGTAGATGACCTTTCTCCTTTATTTAGCATTCCATGAAAGGTCTTTTGGATTTTGGTATTCTAAAGGACTTGGGGTTATGTGGAAGCTTGGCAATGTGAAATGTATCATGGGTCAAATATTATCTTGGGCCATTAGTCAAGATGGTATATTGATTATATATTTCAAGAGGTAACATGTGGGAGAGTGAATCAAGGGTATCAGGATCAATTAAATTGGCCTCTAGTAAATTAAAAAGTATTTTTTCCCTTTACCTTTTTGACAATCAGATTTAAGCCAAAATGGTAGTTATAGATTTGGTATTCGGCCTCTAAATGCTTATAATGTTTGTATGGCTACAAATATCTATAATTGGTGACCTCCATATGTATATGAGAGAACATGATACACTGGTGTAATGTTGAAAGGATTAAATGAATCTCATGTATCTAAGGTCTACCTAAAATCATATTATATGACAATTTGAGGTCTAAAATATGACATAGCATATCATGCATCAAGGGCCTAATGATAACTGATAAGCTAATAGTGCCTTGTGATTCCCATTATTCATTATTATAGGCTTTGTTGGTGATCATTTCTAGTTATAAATTGGTCGTAGTATACTCAAGAAGCTTGATGAGCTTTAGAGACACAATATCTAGGCCCGATCCATTGTTTATGAGGACACATTTCACTTTGTGGCACCTTATTAAAACTTATATGTACAATGGATTATTATGAAGAGGGCTAAAGGATGACATATTTATTTGGTTGAAGATTAATTATTGGCATGGAGTTAGGTGTCCAACTAAAGCTTGAAATTTTTCATGAGATATGTCATAAGGAACTTATTCAATATGTTATTGTGGATATAGATGTATATAACAAATATAAAATGGATATTTTTACAAGCATATTCTACATTTATTCCATAATATCAAACTTCTTTTCTTGGATAACAATAAATGGCTTATTCCTATCTAGAATGGTTGGTTAGATGGGTGAAGTGGTAGATGTTTGTGATCCTAGTATGGTAATATTTGACCACTGAGTTATGATCACATAATTATAATTAGATACAAGATAATTATTGATAACAAATGATGGTGGATGGGGACCAAATAGGATAAGTCTCGATTGTCTTTGCACTTATGTGTAGTTATAGGCTAATGATGAGTTATCAATATAAGGTCTAAAAGTGGGAATCCCTACTTTTTGATATGCCTGTATATAGTCCCAAGTTAAGCAAGGATTACCATCATGGTTGGGTTGATTTGGAATTATTATCAATTGTCTTATTTGATTGGTACTTAGTCTCAGATTGATGGAGATGGTGTTAACGTGACCTCTTACAATATGACCTACAACCTTATTGTAGTCATGTTTAACTACATGGTAGGTCTCTTAGTTTTTGGCATCATTTTATCCTTAGTTATGTATATTCATTTGACATTGTTAGTTATACTAATGATTTTTTTGATTCTATATTGGTTGTTAATACTATTTTTATTGTACTGATCATTATTGCTATTATTGTTGGTCATTATGTTGTGGAAAGGGTGTTTGATAAATGTTGAGGATCTAATTGGATGTGAAAGATCCATGATATTATGTGTTCTCTCTCTTTTCCAACATATTATCAATCAAATGTTTAATTTTCACATAATGCCATAAATTATGTCTATTCACCTGATGATACTCATAGAATTCATTTTGTCTGTACCAATCTAGATAGATAATGCCCTCAAGATAGTGTTTCAAAATATTCCAATTAATCAAATTAGCTAAAATGAGATTGTGAAACATAAATTTGATGGGTTATCCAAAGTAACTAAATATTTTATGAGTAGGCATAGTTCTTCTTGGAAGAGGGTTTTGCAAAGTTAGTGGTTAATCTATTTATTGTGCAAGTTTAGGTTGTTGCATTTATTGAATGGGTTGTTGGTTAGGAGTAATTTTCATATGCTTCATAAGTTAAGTAGATAGTGTTTAAACTATTTGCACATGTTGATACTTGGTTAATCATTTTAAAAAAACATTCTTGTTATGATTTAACTACTTGGTTTTATCATTAATGTTGACTTGGGTTAGTTTTGATGCTTGTGTTTGGACTGGTTCTAATTTTGGCCATTATATTGGTTCTAATCTTGGGTCTAATTTGATGAGGTAAGTTTAATTATCCCTTTTTAAACAAGGTTTATTTATATCAACAAACCTTTGTCAATGATTTCATTTAAAGTATGTGCACATTACAACATTAAATGGTAAGATATCTCATTATGTAATTTTTTGGTAAACACAGTCGCTAGTTTGTCATTTGGTAGACTATAGGTGAATCCACTAGCAAGGGCTCTCCATCGCTATAGATATATTGCAAAGATTTCACTAGCCTTATATTTGGTTTACATAAAATCTACTAAAAATTCTCATGCTCAACATTTTAGGAGAAGTATTCCACAAACTTGTTTGAAAGATCATCAAAATTAGATATTGAGTTCTTGAGCAATTTTAGAAACCACTCCAATGTTTGTCCTGCTAAAATCCTTTGAAATAATAGTAAGAGATATATGTTAATATAGGTCAATAGTTGTAAAGAAAAAAATATTTCCATTAAATGGGCCTTAGGGTCACCTTTTCCCTTATATTTATTGAATTTTGATGGCTTGTACCCTAGGGGAAATGGCATTTACAAGTACTCCATGTTGAAAGGGTAGGAACACACATCATCTAACTTAAAATCTATTTCCTATCTTGGATGAGGTAAATTTCATATTCTATTTATTGTAGCTTTTGTGTGAGGAAAATAGTGAGAACTTCGGCCTAATGTGGAGGCTTTGTTTGCTATGGAATGTTGGTCTGATTCAGGAATGGACTAAGAATATTAATATACAAATTTGGGTGTGATTATTGAAATGGAATGCGTTTATATGTGATATTTTAGTTAGGATTAGGTATATGGGCCTATTTTTAGGGATATTATGGCTAATATGGAGGTATATGGATATATTATGCCTATTGAGGTTGATTAGGGACATACTACTGACTAGTCAAACCTTGTTGATAAAGGGGAACTTGTGAACCAAGGCCCTATCATTGAGATTATGGCATGTTTGAAATTTTTGCCTAATTGGTACTTGTGGAACATTGGAACCTCTTGGTTACACAAACCCTTATTGTAAAGTAGACACCTTTAGGAGATTTATTACTTATCATTGACCAACACTTATACATTGTTGATTAGACATTGTTAGTTTTTGTATTAGTATGTTGGTCTATGATTGAGTAGAAATGTTCATCACTACCTCATTAGGTAGAACATTGGTTGACCCATATTGAGGTGGAAAAATGCTTTGCCTCTATGGTGTGGGTATATTGGATTGTGCCTATTGTTTTGGAATGTTAATCATCACATATTATGGTAGATTAACATTCATCATATTTTATTGAGGTATGGCACTGGATATTACCTTAATACTTAATCCTTATGGTTATGTGCTTAAAGAATCAAGTAGTTGTGAATTAGAGGTAATTTTTTGAGGATGGGAGGTAGAAGTTCTTCCCATATGTTTTTGAACCAATCTTGGTGTTAACTAATGGTACATTTTATTATGAGCTAGTTGTTTGTGCATTAACACCACTTTGGTTTGGATTAGATGATGATGGTACATTATCCACTATGTTCGGCTCACCATGCTATGTTGAAGAAGAAGAAGATACTTCATTGATGGTGAGGGCATTGAAAATGTCTTAAAATTAAATAATTTAAGTGAATGGGTCTATACCCTAATTTTCTTAGCTTACCAATTCCATTAAGACTATTATTGAAGGATCTAACTCAATAAGAGGGGCACTTGACATGGTCATGTTGTTAAATGTATGCACTAGGTTTAGGTACGTCCTATGTACTAGCTACATCTATATGAAGTGGTCCTCTATGAGGCCCTTTATCATGAAAATCATACAAGGGTTATGACATGGCATTGTTACTATATCATGAGGATTAATAGAAGAGGTTTTTTCAATATTTTGATTGTATGACATGTTGTAATGCCCTCTTACTATACTTGGTAAGTTTTCATGGGGAGAGTCTATTGAAAACTTATCCCCTAACTCTATGTATCTACTTAAGACTTCATCCTTCTTTGAAATAAAGTGATGATAAAAAAAAGGGGTCATAAGATGATGGCATTATGACATAATATGGTTGATGTTGGACTTGTTTTGTAACCAAAGGTAGATTATCCAAGTATTTCGCCATTTGCTTTTGGTCGTACTCTGAGTATGGAGGTGTGTTGACCAAATAATGTGCCAAAGGATCTTGGATTTACTCCACTATTTGAGTGTCGTAAGGTGGATAAGGATCCATCTCACAAATAAAATCATCTCCATTGGGGTCTTGAATAAAGTCTTCTTATGTGACCATATTTCCATACCCTATATTGTACATGACACCACTACATCCATAGTTATACATGGTTAGATACATGGTGAATTTTTAATAGTAAAAGGAATTATAGTTCTACAAACTCTAAAAAATGATGTCTAAAAAGATAAATGGCTCAAACTCTATCTAACTAAGTTAAAGGGATGGAGTTGTATCTCCAAAATGGTTTGTGACAAAACTTGGTATAAAACAATATAATTCCAAATGTCCAACATTAAATGTCTCACATAAAAAGGTCAAGTGGAGGAATTAAAAACAAAATGATAAACTCTAGGTCCAAAGTGTTCCAAATATGTCTAATATATGAAAATAAAGGTTAATAGGTATTTTGGCCAAATATGGCATCAAAATCTAGGCTTAAACAAATCATGTGCTAGTGCTTTTATTGAAATGCATCATCAAAAGCTAGACTTGAAACAAAGATGTAATTAATTTTAATTTTTTTGAAACACTTTGGTATAGAATAGGAACTTTAATTTAGACATAAAATTATTTAAATTGGAATGAGGCACAAAACAAAAGGCACTTGGAGATAAACTATTTTCTCCCAAATAAAGGCACAAACAAATAGTTTTTGAAGTTTGATAAGTAATTAACCTAAATAATGAAACCCAAAAGGGAAATATTAGTATCTAAGAGATAATTAGATAAGCCCTAAATAAAAATAAATTAATGTTTTGATCCAAACATGTCAAGGTTAATTAAAAACTCAACTTAGGAAAACTAGGATTTTTAAACGAACAAGCTAGATAAATTTGAATAGAATAATGGCACTAAACAAAGACCATAAAGGCACAAATGGCTTAATTGTGAAACTTGGACACAAGATAATATGAGTCCATGAAACAATGTGAGTAGTGTAATAATGTTATCACTCTCTAAAGGTATAAATAATGGTTGGTTTCAAAGAATCCAAGGCACAAAACTTAAAGTGATTTGGGCAGCATAACATTACCCATTTCAATCAAATGATACCCACAACATTTTTGACATAAAGTTTTAAATTTAAAAAGCATGGTGTTAAATATATGGCATAAAACTTCCTTAAATAATGGAGCGATGTGGACACAAAACTTGTTCTGACATGAGAAGACAAACAAAAGTTTTCTTAGACTCAAAAGCAAGTAAGCAAAGGAAAAAAACCAAATAGAACTAAGTAAATTATCCTAAGCGCTAAACTGAAAAGGTTACATCATATTGTTGAAATCTATCTATATATGTTCCCTTGGGAGGATTTTAAGTGTTAATCCAAAAATAAAATTACATGAAGTAGTATGGTTTTTACACCCCCTTCTCCCAAGAGATTATATGGTGACATGGAACTTTAGGTTACTCACCCTGAATCAACAATATTTATATGCAAGTGGAATTATTCTAAAACTTACAATTTTTAACCATCTAGATGGTCCCAAGCATGGCTAATGCTATATATGCCTCAAATCGGTTGAATTCATATCGATTAATTTAATATGAAAGGGTATATTCCTTTGCATAGTGATTCCATCTATGTACTTCTTAGTGGAATCCCTTGGTTAACTAGACCTAACTTAAGTTTTCATTATGAAAGGAGAGGTTAGCCTCTCAACCCTTGGATCTCATAATATCCATACCCTAATTTGTATACCATGCCATAGAGTGGGGTTGAAATAATGTTAGGAGATGAAACCCCAAGTCAAAGCTTCCCTAAATAACTCATTAAGAAGCTATGAACTTCCCTTTCACAATCCAAATTGCATGAAATAAATGAATAAGTGGAAAGACTTTAGAGGTTAATTTTAGATCACCCAAACTATGTGGGTTTTAGGGGAGATCCTAGACAACATTCTTTCTATCCATTGGACTAGGCATAAATTACAAGTGAAAAGGCACTTTTGGTCACCCAAATTCCTTATAGGGGATAGAGGGAGAGCATACATGCACTCTTCATTCTACATAAATAAACAAGTATATCAAATAAACACTTTGAAGAATTTAAAATCTAAGTGAATTTTTATTTTATGCACCAAATGAAATGTTTGATTAATTTATTAGTCCACTTGGCTTAAGTGTAAAAACTTGTAAGAATTTTCATAAAACAACTTAACATAAATCACCTAGGTTAATTTTAAGCACTTAAATCAAATTTTCAAGATTTAACCATTATTTTTAGTCACCAAAATGAAGTGTTCAAGCATTTAAATGTGTAAATTTATGTTCTAAGCCCACCTTGGCCTTGTAAATGTTATTGAGTTTCCTTCTACTTTGAATCACATTAGTGGATTAGCAAACAAGATTTCAAAACGTAGCTCTCAGGTGTCATATTTTTAAAACATTGAGATTGATATCGATCACCTATGACTGATGTTGATTACCAGGTAACCGATGTCAGTTGGTAATAACTAATATCGATAGATATAGACTAAGATAAATTTCTTGTGAACCTAAAGTCAAAATCCACATGATGTAAAAAGGTTGGTTAGTTCAAAATATGATGAAAACACTTCAAAAACTACAATAATATGGTTAGATAGGGAAAAAAAATTCAATGAAACCAAAAAATAAAAATTATGAGTTATAAAAAGATTAAAAATCTATGTTTTGTAAGTTTTTTTTACCTTACAACTGAACCAATGACATTTACCAAGAACCATGATAGATTAGGTAGAATCGATGATGGTTAGTGATAACCCTCCATATATGTAACCCAAGATTAAATTCTAAATTTTAATGGATATAATGATGATCACACTTCCCACTATTGCATTTTTTGAGATAAAAAGATCACTTTATTTGAGGTTACCTTCTTAATTATTTTATCTATCTATTTACTTAATCTTATTGGTCTTGATAAGAACAATAATATTATTATTTATTTTATTACAATACTTACCAAATCTTATTCCAAATCTTATCTTCCTTGTATAATATCTAAATTCTTATAATATATTTTTTTAATAAGACATTTATACACTTTAATTTTATTATTAATACAAATCATGGTCTTATTTATACATTGGATCCATTCGTATCTATTTCAAAAATACAAGTTCATCCTATACTAGTATGCAGTCCTACATCCTCTATTTATTCCATTGATCTATAAGAAATACTTCCCTTTAATGCTAACACATCATAAATATAAATGAAGGAAACCTAGGCATGCCAAATGAAGTATCAAATTTCCCAACTTTAACTTTTAGATTTTCAATATCCTTGTTGTTTACAAGACCTTCATTGAAGTACTTAAGAAGCCTCTTGTATTCTATGTAAATGTCCAAGGTGATGTTGATGGCCTGGGGAAGGAACTCTGTAATCCACTCCATTATTATACTTAATTATAATTCTAAAATTATCGGCGCCATCATCATAAAATTCAATCCTTTCACTTTTAAAAATTGACTCCAAATCTTCACTCAGATCACAAATAGTCTTACCTTCATTTCATTCCAAATTATATATTTAAATTTATGCAATGATCTGCATGGAATACCAACTGACTGTATAAAATATTGTTCTCATTTTTCTCATTTGTTTTGATGATTCTTAGATTTATATACAACTTATATCATGTTAAATCCACCTCTATCAAACTCAAAATCCCAATTGGAAGTTATGATTTGATAAAAGTCAATATGGAGTCTTAACAATGATTTTTTTACATAAAGAATTCTATATATTCTTTAAAGATTCACCTAAATGTGGATTGATAGAAACATACTATCACTCTCTCTATAATGAAACATAGAATAAAATTGACCAAAGTTGAGATTAATTTATGATTGATTTTATACAAATTGTAACTTAAAAATTTCTTTAGATAGTCTATTCTCCAATACAAATATATATCTAAAAATTCATCAACACTTTGCAAACATCCTTTTATTAATCAATTTTTAAAGTTACATATGTAGACCTATACATATCATATGCCCCAAAGATTTTAGGCCTTCTCCATTACTCATATGCTCTCCTCACACTCCTCCAAAACAAAGTGATTCAACTTATACTTATCTATTGACTTGTACTGGGTACTAATTAAATGATATAAACATATCTTTACCAACCAATTCACAAATATGGATTTATATTGACATAAAGTCCAAGATCTTCTCAAATCCTTACTTCAACTTAAAAGTTACTCAACTTATCCCTCTTTCATCATCCTATCAACTTATGGACACTATCTAGATTGTGTTAAGTAGTTACCATGTAAAATAAACTCCCAAGACTCTAAAATACCACTAGTAAATTCTAAAGTACATTTGAAACCTAGATAGAGTTTTTTTTCATTTGACTCATATAACTCCCTAGAACTTATTAAACCACAAGCTAAAATTATTTAAAAAATTTGGAGATGATTCTCCTACATCACTTAGGTAGAACCGATGCTGGTTATGTTTGATTGATATTAGTCTCTATGTAGATTTGAGTTAGCACAAAAAATAAAAATACAACAAAAATAAAACTAAAACTCTAATTTTTAATATATTCAAGAATTCATTTGAAAATTTTGAAGTTGAATCTTGGTCTTCTTGATACTTGGGATGATTTAGGTCCCATCGATCATTCCATTTGTGATCATAGTAATTTGACAATAGAGAGGAGGTTAGATGAAGTGTTAGTTTCATAAAATAATGAAATCAACACACAAACATGCTAACATATCTAAGACTAGATATTACAGGGAGTATAATGGACAAAATATAATTTAAAACCCAACTAAAATGAAAATAACAAAAATCCTTACCTTCCTTGAGAGCTCCAAATTATTTGTTTGTGGCTTGCTCAGTTTATGCTCATATAGTCTTTGGCAATGGAGTTTTATTTGCTCATTTTCTCCTTGGCACCATTGTTGGCTTATGGATTGATATGCTTGTGGTGACTTATGCTTGTGGATTGACTCAATATTTAGTCATTATAACATTAGTGTTATGAGTCTTATGTAAAAACTTGAATTATAACTCTACAATATCTAAGCTCTTTTTTGAAGAGGTATAGGTTTGTATTTATAGGCTTAGGAACTAACCCAAACTTAAGGTGAGTTAAAGTGTAGTTTATACATGAAATGGGTTGAAACCTAACCTAAGTCAATTAGTTAACCCTATTATATTTTAAAGGTGTAAAAATATCATGATTTGTAATGAATAGGCATGGGTGAGATATTTTGAGATATTCACAAATGCTTGACAACTGGCAAGAGGCAATCATGAAAAGCTAGTATATTTAGTATTTTTGAATTTATTTTTTTAATATATCATCAATTACACATGGATAATTCAACTAGGAATTTAATTTGGTTTAGCTTGTTAGTAAATTTTGATTAATATTTTTTGCATTTTCAAGATTTGATTTAATTTCATGTGTGCACTTACCCCATTTAATAGGTCTATAGGCCACATTGCATGTTATGATGATGTAGGATGATTAGAGAGGAATTTTTGAGAATTTCTTTTTGTTTATGGTAGGATACTATAAATAGGTATGTATTAACATGATTTTAATATTTGACAAATGATGCATAAGTAAATTTGGAATGTTTAGTGATTCTTAGTTTTTTTTTGCAATAATTGGTAAGAATCGATCTAAAGTCTAGTTGAAGGCCATCGATGACCATTTTTAGGTGTATACAGACACCATCTAATGACTGTATACAACTCCCAATAGTTCCAACCCATCAAAAAATTCTTTTGACACTTAGTCAATTTTACAAAAGTTCCCTGTAATCATGTGGCACCTTTCTATGGCTCCTAATGGCCCAGATCCATCCAAGAAGTCTTTCAAGACTTCATCAATTTTGTGTTTTTTCCTAAATACATGTGTCACATTATTACTTAGTGGGACTTAGCTAATTTTAAATTTTTTTGGGGACTTGTATAACTTTTACACTACTTCAAAAATACTTAGCTAATTTTAAAAAGAAAGCTTTTGGTGCCACATATTAATTACTCAATAATCCCAAACCCATTCTAAAAAGTTTTTAAGACTTAGTAAATTTTATTCAATATTTTTAAATGAGACAATGAAATCATTAATGATCCAAATGAGTGGGTGAGTGGGATGACACCATGTGGTTAAATCTTGTTACTTCTATCTCCATGATATTTTCATACACCAAGAGAGTGTGCCAGAACTTTAGGCTAGTGGGTGAGAGGGATGGCACCATGTAGCATAATCCCATATATCTATAGTATTAATATGTTATGTGCATCTTCCAAAGTCTAAAAACATAGTGGATAAGTGATGGGAATCCATGTGTAAATATCTTGATTCATCATCGAGGGATGGTGTATTAGCATCTTAATTTCATTCAAAGGGGGATCTTCAACACTTAATCATTTATTTATCTTCACCCAAAACCACATGAAACTCTATAAGCATCATCATGCCTATGAATAAATCCATTTATAATTAGTTTATTTTTTAATAATTTACTGAATCAAAATTCCATATCAACAGATATCTAAAGCTTTGGGTTAGTGGGATGCTTCCACATGTCATAATCCCAACAACCTAGGGACACAGATAAGTTTATAAAATCATGAAAGTTTGTTAGATACCTAAGAAAATAGATGATCAAGATGTGTCCACATGGTGAAATATGACTAATCTATAGGTCTTTGGTGGTCCATGAAAATATAATAGTATAGCAGAATAATGAGAAGCATGATGATGCCACATGGTGAAATTTTGCTTCACCATGGGGAGAATAGTTAGCTTATGAATTCAAAGATAAATCTAGGAAATTAAAGATTGAGGAGAAACCATATGGTAATAAACCCACCAGAGATAAAGAAATTTTGATTTCATATCCAAGAAAGCATGAGCCTAAATTTGACATCCCATTTTACCATCAAAAGCTAAAAATGGACTGTGCATTCAATTTTATTTTTAGAATCAAATTGTAATTAAATTAAATAAAATAATTTATAAGGTGGGAATCATTATAATTATGTTCATAGTGGGATCACATAAAGAGAATAAAATATTCCACGTGGAAATCAATTGCATAAATTCTAGGCATGCCATTAATCTGTCAGAGATTTTGAGCCACCTACTCAACCACATTATCCTAACCATGACAATGATTCCTATAACTACCCTATCATTTGGTGAATTTGAATTTGAATTTAAGTTTATTAGTCTTACATGCCTATAAAATATCATCTTTTGAGTTGTAATAATCATTGGCTCCTTTTACTTTTAGTAATAGAGTAGTGGACCAAACTTGTTTGGTTCTCCATAGTTTTTTGGCTAGAAATTTTAATACTTTCATAGTTTATTATTTTTCTTGTTATTTTGAGAAAATTAATTCTATAGATAAACCTTAATTTTAAATATTAACATTTTTAATTAAAAAAAGCATCATGATATTCATTTTTTTATATAGTCAAATGTTCATCTCCTACACATTTTATTTTATGGTGGTCATGTTCCTCTTTTCTCATAGAAACATCTCCCAAACTCTCACATCATCCTCTAGATAGATTTTTTCTAGGTATGGCTCAACTAAAGACTATTTTATGTGATATTTTCTCAACTAGACACTTTAGCTTCATCTCTATGGTAGCAAGGCCTTCTTCTCTTCCTCCCTACCTTTCTCTCTATTCTCTTTTTTCTCACTGTGTTAGTTTACGATTAATAGAAATCTATTTCCAATGTTTAATCATGATTTATAAATAATTTTAAATCATCATTTAAGAATTATTAAATATATTAATAGTGGAAAATTTAATCCTCGTATTATTTATAACTTGTGCCATCATCTAGATTCAATTTTGCTAGCCATGACCCCTTGAAATGGAATGGTCACAATGAGCCACTAAGTGAAGATTAGTGCACCTAGACTAGGTAGAAAAGACCTTGGAGGGATTTATTCACACAAGTCTCATTTGGGAGAGGTTCTGGATTAATAACCCATGCCTAATTATAGGTTTAATTTAAAAACACATGTCAATAAGATCAACTGGGTTTTTTAGATAAGAAAATTTTGAACTATTATAAATCTAGATGACTGAGTGTTGATTTATAAAGAAGTTAATTGAACACAAATAAATAGGTCAATTAAGTCAATATAGTTGTAGTACATAGCATAAATCTTGTACCAACACTAAATAATACAAGTATTTTATTATAAAATACAATATGTAGTTAGAGAGCAGTAATATTGAAATGTAAATGCTAATTTAATAAGCAGACATTCTTAATGTATTTTAAATTTTGACTTAAAATGTTATAGTGCATTTGGATTTAAAATGGGCCTAAGAAGAGGTATTCTAAATTTGGTTTCAAGTCTATTATGGATGAAAGGGATATGTGTTGGTTATGGTATGGTCTTGGTATGAGATCTTACCTCCTTACTTCATAATCCTATAGTGATAAGGGTGTCAAGTGCTTTACTAATATACCATCAACCATTTTTTTATAATAATCCAAAACACCAAGTTGGATTCCGACTTGGTGATGAATCCAAGTAGGTAGACTTGGGTATAATTGTTTGTTGATATTTTCATGATTTGGTATTGTATGAGGGAGAAATGTGACTAATATGATTAATTAAACTTCTTAGTTATACTATGTGAACTACTTAAGAAAGAAAGAAAATAAAATTAAAGTGAACTAATCAATATCAATGTGGGTTATTTTCCTTTGTTAAAATGAAGAAAAAAAATAATTCAATTGGGTTGACTAAGTAATGAAAACAAAGTAGAGCAAGGTTGATCAATTCAATACAGTTTGTTGGAAGATAAGTATCATAAATGTAGTTGATCATGTCGACTAAGTGTTTGGGACGAGAATAAATAAGTAACTAAGTTAATTAGATTGACTGAGTTTATTATAAAGAAATAATTTTTATAAAACTAAAAAAGTGGGAATTACACTACTAAAAATTTAAGTTGTTTGAAAAAGAGAAGGAAAATAAATTTGAGAAATTGAGAAAAATTAATAAATAGGTGGGTTAAAATAAACCTAATTTTTAATATTAAGTTGATGGGATCGATGTAGTAATGTGTTAAAGATGTTGAATTATTTTTTTGTAAGGTGTGTTATCTAGATGAGGGTTTGAACCTGAAAACAAATCTTAATAGAATCAATTAGTTTGACAGAGTTGAAAGACCTATGAGAAGAGTATTAAATTAGGTTGATGGGACCAATCCAGTTGTCTATAGAAGAATATGACTTGCACATAGACCAAAACTAAGTTGATTAGATTGGCATATTATTAAAATCTATACACAGAGTGTTAGATTGAATCAACATAATTGATCTAGTAGTCTAGAAATGAAAAAAATAAAAATCTACAAGGGATAGTTCATGTCAAATTCATGAAAATGCATGAAAGTGAAATTGAATCTTATCTATAAATAAATCTTAAATCATAAAAGATAAATCTATAAAGTGAGAATCCAAAGTGAGTTAGATCATGCATTAGTCAAGTAAAACCCAAATAAGCATAAATAACATAACTCACAAAGCCAAATCCATCATGGGGTTTTGAAAATGAAAACTAAGAGCTATTGAAAGAAGGAATACAACATAAAACCTTCCCAAGAGCATCCCCCCTCCAAATGTGGCTCAAAAACATGATTTTTCTCTAATTTAGTACTCCTAGTCTTTGTCAATGATGACTGGCTTACTCCTCCATCATCTCACAATGCACCAATGAACTAGGCTCAATAAATTGATCAAATATGTGCCAATATTTAAATTTATCCTATTATAAATCCAATAGAACAACATTACACAAAATAGTATGTGAAGGTAATTCTACATAATAAGTTTACATAAAAAGAGCTTGAAAGGATGAGTGAGGACCCTTGTATTTATATATTTTTGGAAATGATCAAAATCAACCATGACCATCTGTCATGTCCCCTTTTTAGAGGACATTGACAGACTTCATGATTAGCCTATTATGCGACCTTCGTAGGCTAATAGGATGGATAGGGGGTCATAATGGAGCTTGGCTTGACTTTGATTCACAGGATTTTCTACATTTGGTTTTCATTCGGGCTCTTTCGAACACATTTAGCCTGAGCTCCTATTATTTAGGGATATTTGACATACAACGGAGCACCCTTGTTTTGATATGGTCATGTGCAGAATCACTCCTTGGTTCACCAGCTTTAGACGGTTCAAGGATCCGACATGTATTGAGGGAGATATTAATATTTGATTGATTTAATCAAATATTAATTATTTGGTCTAATTTTAAATTAGATATTAATTAATTATTAATTAATTAATTATTTGGTCTAATTTTAAATTAGATATTAATTAATTATTAATTATTAATTATTAATTATTAATTAATTGGTCTAATTTTAAGACCCAAACTCTAATTTAAGAAGCCCAAGTTCTAATTTGAGGAATTCTAATTTTAGAACCCCAAGTTCTAATTTGAGGAAATCTAATTTTAGCAAGCACACCTTTGGAAGGGTATAAGAGTTTCTCATGGGAGAGAGTTGATGGTATGCATAGATTATTGATTATTGAAAATTGAAGAAATTTTTCTGTGAAGACTGAGCCAAGGGTTCCAGGATTCCATTGCAGTGGAGAACGTCAACTCTTCATTGTGTGCGATTTAGAGGCTGTGAGATATCAGCTGATTTATTGCCAAATTGAGAGATAGCTTCATCCAGAAGTTATCACAGAGGTACAGAGTTGAGAGATAGCTTCATCCAGAAGTTATCACAAAATTCCAGGGTTGAGAGATAACTTCACTCAGAAGTTATCACAGTATTACAAGTATTTCTTAATTTAGTTTTTGATCCAATAAGTTATACAGATATAGATCATCTGTGTTAGAATCTATATTCTTGAGATCAGGTTGTTCAGCTACCAAGGGTTAAGAACAGATAGGTTGGCAGCCGTACTAAGTCCGTACAGGTCCATACAGATCCACTCAGGCATCGACCTCGGCAGACAGAGAGCTTCCAGTAACTGACATCGGTTGACTGAGGACCGACATTGGCAGAAAGCCAACCGACAGTGACCGATGTCGGCGATATATCGACTGACGACGGCATCTGTGTGTCGACACAGAAAGGTCGAGACCTTCCAGAATCCATATTTCATTGCCAGATTAGCAAAAGCTAGGGTTTTAAGACCAAATTTTAATATTCTTTATTTGTATGACAAAGACTCAATTGTGTAATCATCCAAAAGAACAACTGATGAGATCTTTGATTTGCTATTGAGAGATTATATTATGATTTGTTAATGCATATGTGAATCTATTTTGCAAAATTATATCTTTGTTCAGAGCTTTATGTGTTTCTATATTCCCTGTTTGAAGGGGATATTACAGTTGTTCAGAGCTTTTGTAGGAAGAAAAGAGCCCCTAAGTAAGGGACATCACAGTGGTATCAGAGCCAAACTCCTGCCATCCTGTTGGGCACATCAGAGCTAATGTATTGCCATCTTGTTGGGTAGTTTGGGTAGATTGAATCAGCAAAGTATCGTAATGACTTCATATACTTAGAGATAGTGGGACAATGATATGAAGAAGCTGGAACTAAGTTTGAAGAGGTTGAATGAATCTCTTTCATATCCTACATCCAGGAACAAACCCGTACGGTATATGACAGCAAATGAGGAGTGGGAGCTAGTACCACATCGAGTTCAGAAGTTGTTGCCTTTTGATCACTTTGTTAAGCTAAGGAGAGAGCACTATAGATCACTTCGACAAGAGAGCAACATGTCCTATGATTATTATGATTATTATGAGATAGGAGATAGTGAAGATGAGGATGAGTTAGATGCTTACACTCAGAGTGTAGAGGTGTGTTCAGATTTTAGTGCACTGAGGGTTGATGATCTCTCAGCTATGGCAGAGATTGTAGAAGAGTACCAGGATCTGATTATTGCAGATGACACCCAAGAGAATGCAGTGGACAGTTTTGAGGACTTAGTTTCACCGACAGTTTCTT
The DNA here is from genome assembly GCA_037957365.1 of Torreya grandis. Taxonomy (NCBI): domain Eukaryota; kingdom Viridiplantae; phylum Streptophyta; class Pinopsida; order Cupressales; family Taxaceae; genus Torreya; species Torreya grandis. Next base: position 3,203,815 of record JARHVA010001022.1, on the reverse strand, counting down.
TCGGTATGGAAGAGTTAGACAATGATGCTACAGTTGTTGATACTCCGTATGTTGATATGAGCTATGGAATTGATTCATAGAGTATGGATGGTAGTATTATAGAGGTCAGTGATTCTGAGTCTACTCTTTTGGGCCATGCATTAGTGGAGGATTGTAGGAGACAATCTAGCCAGCGCCATCATGTGTCTAGTCAGCTGCGAGTTAGTGAGAGAGACATTGCTACTGCTTGCAAACATTTCGATGATGCTCATCATTTGTTAGTAGTTTATGGATGGGGTTCTCCTACTAGCATCGAGCAGGGATGCAATTATTTGTCCTTGACAGAGATCCACTCTTTATGGGAGGCTATCCAGATTTTGAGACAGGACTATATGCAGTTGGTCACCGACAGAGATTATCTTATAGAGTGGGGCGGCACAACGTATGATGCATTATTAGCCAAGGAAGATAAGGTGAGTGAGCTTACTCAGCATCTCGAGGTGACTTCTGAGATTCTTGAGAGTACGCAGTTGGCTTTCAAGGAGTCACAGTTTCATTTGGCTAAGGTGACTGCAGAGTTGGAGCATTTACGGTCTTCACCGGTACTAGGCCCAATCCATTTATATATTGAGATGGTTGGTGGTGAGTACATTCCTCCAGGGTTCGCTGAGGAGCATGTTATTGACGCTGACACCCATGTTCAGGTTTTGGGAGTACCTGATTCTGATGAGTTGGAGATACCAGTGGAGTCGAGTCTCCAAATTGATTCTCCTCACGCATATGACAGTGTGGTACTGTTCGTTGTGCCACCTTTACAGAGGGATCAGTTATGGGATGGATTGGCACCATCTTTTGTAGATGGAATTGGCAGTTGGAGTTGTCCATTCTACTTGGGTTATCATACTTCGAGAGTTTGCTTCTCATGCGTTCTTGACTATGGTATTTGTGATCTTAGAGATTGGTTGAGTTGCATCCGTCAGTTTGATTTTGGATTCCCCTTTGTTCTACTACTAATGATATTGCAGGTGTTTGCATTGATTTTCATCAGTGTAGATCATGACTACATTTGGGATCCAGGAGGATCGAGTGGTTCATTGTTCTGAGATTGCTTGGGGACAAGCAATTTCAGGAGGGGCAGATTGTCATGTCCCCTTTTTAGAGGACATTGACAGACTTCATGATTAGCCTATTATGTGACCTTCGTAGGCTAATAGGATGGATAGGGGGTCATAATGGAGCTTGGCTTGACTTTGATTCACAGGATTTTCTACATTTGGTTTTCATTCAGGCTCTTTCGAACACATTTGGCCTGAGCTCCTATTATTTAGGGATATTTGACATACAACGGAGCACCCTTGTTTTGATATGGTCATGTGCAGAATCACTCCTTGGTTCACCAGCTTCAGACGGTTCAAGGATCTAAGATGTATTGAGGGAGATATTAATATTTGATTGATTTAATCAAATATTAATTATTTGGTCTAATTTTAAATTAGATATTAATTAATTATTAATTAATTAATTATTTGGTCTAATTTTAAATTAGATATTAATTAATTATTAATTATTAATTATTAATTAATTGGTCTAATTTTAAGACCCAAATTCTAATTTAAGAAGCCCAAGTTCTAATTTGAGGAATTCTAATTTTAGAACCCCAAGTTCTAATTTGAGGAAATCTAATTTTAGCAAGCACACCTTTGGAAGGGTATAAGAGTTTCTCATGGGAGAGAGTTGATGGTATGCATAGATTATTGATTATTGAAAATTGAAGAAATTTTTTTGTGAAGACTGAGCCAAGGGTTCCAGGATTCCATTGCAGTGGAGAACGTCAACTCTTCATTGTGTGTGATTTAGAGGCTGTGAGATATTAGCTGATTTATTGCCAAATTGAGAGATAGCTTCATCCAGAAGTTATCACAGAGGTACAGATTTGAGAGATAGCTTCATCCAGAAGTTATCACAGAATTCTAGGGTTGAGAGATAACTTCACTCAGAAGTTATCACAGTATTACAGGTATTTCTTAATTTAGTTTTTGATCCAATAAGTTATACAGATATAGATCTTCTGTGTTAGAATCTATATTCTTGAGATCAGGTTGTTCAGCTACCAAGGGTTAAGAACAGACAGGTTGGCGGCCGTACTAAGTCCATACAGGTCCGTACAGATCCACTCAGGCACCGACCTCGACAGACAGAGAGCTTCTAGTAACTGACATCGGTCGACTGAGGACCGACATCGGCAGAAAGCCGACCGACAGTGACCGACGTCAGTGATATATCGACCGATGACGGCGTCTGTGTGTCGACACAGAAAGGTTGAGACCTTCCAGAATCCATATTTCATTGCCAGATTAGCAAAAGCCAGGGTTTTAAGACTAGATTTTAATATTCTTTATTTGTATGATAGAGACTCAATTGTGTAATCATCCAGAAGAACAACTGATGAGATCTTTGATTTGCTATTTAGAGATTATATTATGATTTGTTAATGCATATGTGAATCTATTTTGCAAAATTATATCTTTGTTCAGAGCTTTATGTGTTTCTATATTCCCTGTTTGAAGGGGATATTACAGTTGTTCAGAGCTTTTGTAGGAAGAAAAAGAGCCCCTAAGTAAGGGACATCACACCATCCATATTGAGATCAAGATGTGTGTCCATGAATCAATTCAATTTTGGAGGATCAATCCATAAATATACCCATTGATATTTGAAAGTAAGGGGCATTAATGAGGTAAGGGAGGGCTTAAATTAGATATTTGTTTCATTTATGGCTTATGGATGCCACCCCACTAATGATGTCACTAGATGATGTAAATATTAGAAATTAATTTCCAATTAATAGATATTATATAACTTTCATGTATTTTCTAATTAATTCCTTGATATGGTTTAATTTAATTAAAAGGGCTTAATTAATTTTTATGTAATTCTTTTGAAATTGGTTACCCACTTAATCAATCTAGTCAAAATGTCAAGTTACTAAGTCATAATTTGACAATATTATAGTTAGAAGAAGGTGTTAGCTATGTAAAGACCAATATCCCATTTAGAGCATTTTGGATGTGAAATAACACATGCATGTGTCATGTGCTTCTGAATTAGAAGAATTAAGTAGTTCAGAGCATCAAATTTCATTTTCATCATTTTGACTTGAAATGATTTGAACGTAATTAATAATCACATAAAATGCATTACCCCTTTTAAGGATATAATAGTCTAAATTGTCACTTGTATATGGCAAGCTCGAACCATATATCGTGTTTTAGTGATTTTGCTCTAGATTGCGCATTGTCATAAAATTTTGAGTAAGATTGACAATTTCAACATAATGGTGGTAGTAATTAGATGTCTACATTTTACCCCCATTTGATAAGGTGTGGTGAGACATTCATTTAAAGCAACATATTTTCATACAAAAGAGTTGTCAAGAAGAATTTGGAAGGAAATGACCCATGATGCCCCCTCAAGTGGACTTATAAGGATGAAAGAGAGGAATGGAATCTCAAAAAGAGGACATAAGATTTTGAAATTAACCCATAAATGAGATTAAATCCATATGATCTAATGTTTACACATGTTTATTCTCAATGATCAAAATATAATAGAATATAATGGGCCACAAGGTGGAGGGAAGTGGGAAGAATGTAATCCCAAACCATACAAAACACACTATAATATACCCACAAGAGGATGAAATATCCATACTTAGGGAATGATCGATCCCAATACAAGTTGCCTACTTTGAAACTACCAGAATGAGGTCAAAAATCCATAGAGCTTAGAATTAGAAGAAAAATTAGAGAATTTCTATAGAGAAAGGTAATAATAATGTTCATTATTAGAGTGGATTTGATTGGTTAAAAATTTATTGTGCCCCCATAGGGCTGATTTTGATCATTGATAATTAATTTTTCCCCAATACAAATGATCATATCGATTATTAGTCTAAAATGTTTTTCCTAAGTAGGGAAAATTGGAAATCATAGCTCAAGGATATAGCCTAAACAATAGATTAAATATGAGTGGGATAAAATGCAAATTCAAGGGTCCAATGATTGAAGAAGCCACCAAAAACAAACATATAAGGATGCACAAAGTGATGAAAGAGATGATCGAAAGAATGAGGGTGGTTGAGCTGACCCGAGATACATCATGTATCCAAGCATTACCTAAATAGTCTATATGGACCTTAAGATAATGTAGTTCACCCATAAGTGAGATAAAATGAAATGAGTAATGAAAAATAGAATAAGAATAGACTATTATTCAATTAGACTCATAGTGTATGCTAAGAGATGCACACCTTACATAAATTCATGTGTTAGGTATGGTGTATTGAGAGATAATATTAAAATCTAAATTAACTTTTGGAATTTTAATCTAAAGCACTTGGTACTTACTATATCAAAAGTGAAATTATTCATAATAAGTATGAGTGACTTAAAATGACATTGTATTTCGATTGTGATGAGCTGGTTTAAATTTGAATATTTATAACTAAGGATAATGATAATAGATTCACCAAAATCAAATTTACAATTATTTACATTTAAAAAAAAATAATCAAATACAAATACAAAAATAATACATAGATATACCTATCTTAAAATCAAGATATGAAAAATTAGGATTTAAGTAGGAATAAGAATGTATTAAAGCAAATCAAGGACAACTTAGTAAACAACATGAAATAAAGATACGAATAATTAAGATCCATATATGTGAACAAGATGTACTTGAAAAACAAAACAAAATAACATTTTAAATATAACATGAAACCAATCAATCCTAACTAAAAACTAGACTAAATACGGTTATAGAATGCATTTGAACTTAGAAGAATAAAGCAAGACAAGACAAAACAATAACTCAAAAGACCAAACTAATAAAACACCAAGAACAAGTAATAAAATAAATAGAAAGGAGCAAAATAACAAAATAAATGGAGAGACAAGGAAGCATAATAAAACAAAAATAAAAAATCAAATTAACACAGACAAACAAGAGTTAGTCACAATGTTAGTGCAAATAAAGAAAAAGGTGAATGGTTTGTGTAAGTATAATAGAGGCATTACTCTTTGTGATAGGGTGACCCCTAATCTAAGAAATAATGAGACTAGTAGAATAGAGAAAGAAAAAAAGAGACAAAGTTTCCCTTAAGTGATAGGGAAACAACAAAATAAAATACAATGGTTGAAGATAGAAGAAAATGAATGGGTGGTTGAGTTGATTCCAGATGTACAAGATAAATGGAAGTTGCCTATATAGTTTCATGGATGTGAGATCCAACATGAAATTTAGGGAAAATGTAGTTCTCCTGAGAAATGGGATAGGATAAAAGTGATGGTAAGAAAAAATGTTTGATGCTATAGAGGAAATAAAGAAATGGGCTTGTAAAATGGTGAGAGCATTCAAATGATTACTTGTAAAATGATAAGAGTGAGATAAATGAGTTATTTCAAAATGGTGAGACCATTCAAATGAATGCTCATAAAATGGATCTGAGTGTATGAAAAAGGGGGACTAAGCTAACCTCAATGTAAATAGAGCATGGTGTAAATAATCCCATTAGGACTTGAAGTCATAGTAGTTATACCAACACAAAAGGTGGTGGAAAACCGACCAGGTTAAAACAAGTTCATACATGGGCATCACACAGATTCATGTTTGGCATTAAATAAACATATACAATAGATAATTGATAATGAGGACCCTATAAAAGGTAAATTAGTTAAGTAATCCATGGTGACATGGGAACACATTCACAAAGGGTCAAACTCAAAAACAATATAAAAGTGGTTACTAAAGCATAACTTAGAGTAATAAAAGGATAAAAAATCAAAATTAGAGAAAAAAATAGTACCATAGGCATAGGTAAAGCATGAAAAATATGCAAATATACTTCCCCAAAATAAGGCTCAACTTTTAAAGTAGTATGGGTTTAGTCAAAAATATCTACAACAGTTTGATTATCAAAGTCAAGGGTTGTGCAAGTAGGCTCAAGGCATCATTACTCCTATTATAGAAGTTGATAATGTTTGCCATCAAGGATTGGGATTTATTGAAATTCCTAAGGAAAATAATTCATAGACACAATTTATCAAAGGCAAAGATCCAGATACAATAAAATTCAACACTAGCATTCCATTAGTTCAAGATCAAGATGATGATGATTAGTGGAACAATGTAGGTTATTATGATTTCTAAGATACTGACAATGAATAAAAATATTTAGAGTTATATTCATAGCCATTCCCTCATAATTTACAATCACACATGATTCATTTCTTTGATATAAGACACCATTATAGGGAGCCTCCCATGAAACTTATCAGTTAGTATCATTGCTTCTTATTAGTACATGTACATAGTTTATTTTTGCTTACTTGTACATATTTTCTCAGTATTATGTGTATATAGCCTCTTCTCAATTACTTATACATAGTTTCTTATTTTTTATTATACATAGTCTTTTTATGACTGATTGTACATAACTTATATATTAAAAATACTAACAACATTCAAATAATTCAAAAAACACCACAAATATTTTGATTATATACATCATCCATGCTTTACATTTATACTACCATTATAGACTTACATTTGTTGTTCTATGATATTGTTTATTTATTTATCTACATTACCATGATTCAGTTGATCTTCTTTGAGTGTGTGCAATGACATCTAAATCTTTGATTGCTTCACTCCACTTATTGAGGGGCATCTTACTTCTACAGTTAAGACATCAATGCATATACCCACTAGGGGCATCTTCTAAATAACTAAACCATCCAAGTTATGTCATTCCTATACCACACACTCTAGTTATCATGATGATGTACCTTATTTACTAGCTTACATAAATTACTCTTTCAACATTCACAGTATATAGCAGTTATGTATTTCTTGACATTTACCTAGTCTTGTACTCCATGTCTTGCATACTTTCATTTCTTACTTTGATTAGTTATATGTGATTGTATTTCTAGTATTTATATGCTTTAATTTCTTTCTTAGTGTATCTATATTGTTTGCATTTATCATTTCCTATTTGTCTCCTAGATGTGCCTTAGGACATTTTCCAATGTCATTTGATTCTATTGATGTGTGTTCTTTAGGAAATTTATCAGTGTCCTTTACATGTAATCTTATATGTGACTATGTATTTCATGCCAACCTTGATTATTTCAATTTTATGTGTATGTGGCATTTGAACATGCATTTTATGTTTGATTATTAGTTTAATTGACATGTGCCCATGTCCTTTATTTGTTTAACCCCTTGGGCACTCTTGTATGCTTCTTGCTTCTTGCCTTGTTTGCTTGTTGCTTGATTGATTTTTGGTTGTTTGCAGTGAAATGATCCACATCTTGAATTATCGTTCTCTCTTGGATGACATGATGGACATCATACTCCATCCCTTCTTGATAACTAACCAACTAACAACTAACCAAACTTCCAATTCCAATTCATTACATTACAAATGTTATTACATTATTATTTATATATATATAGGCATACCCTTATTAATCTAATAATCTCTCATTACAAACCATGTTATATCCTGAGATATCAATTATAATTGATATATCATGTATATTTTTAGCATAGCACACTTGTAGGACTCTTTCTTCTAATGGAAGTCATTACAAGGTCTTCATTTCTACCCTAAAAAGAGGGGGAAATAAATAGGGGTTTTATCATAGAGATTAGAGCTCCTAACAGTCAAAATAGTAGTTTTTATAACACTTAGAACAATAACCAAATATCAAACTAGTCAAAACAACCTAGGTAGATAGTGAAAAAACTAGAATAATCATCATATTTGGAATAGGACAATAGTGCCCAACTTATACTATAGCATCAGTGACACTACAATGCATTTTTGATGCTTCTATCCATAAATTAGGAAAATAAACTTTCTAGAAGCAGGCAAAAAAGTAGGTTTAGCTAATGTTTTACATAGAACAATTTAGAATTAGCATTTTTTAGTACACTTTTTATCAAATAATCTAGATATAAGGGGCATAATGTGAAACATGATGGATCTCACTTCTAATTTTAGATATGGTAGTTAGTATAACTTCTAGATTAGAATCCATGTTTTAGACACTAATGATTCGAAGCAATATGTGTGGAACATTTATTTTCTTTTATTTTTGAGTTCAACATTACCTAGGCATTCTCAATAGTTTCATGCCTTATTACATTTTTAGGTGGTTGACATAATTTTTGAATGGATTTCATATTATCCTAAATTCTATGTTTTCAAGTACTTGAGTGGCTTTCATATAAGCCTAGTGCACTAGTTTTAGAGTGCATTTCATACAAGCCTAATGTCCATCTTTCAAAGTGACCAAGAGTGGCCTAGTTTCTAGAATATATTAGGCTATCCATGTTGACATTATCAAATCATAGTACATTCATTATCTTTAATATGCATCTCATATGAGACACATTTCATATTGGTATCAGTTCATAGCTTCACTTCATGGGGAAATGATAGAGCCAAAGGAATAACTAGCCTTTATATTCTTAAGCCACCTACTCAAAGGGATTGGATAAATATTCCAAACATCAATTATCACATGCATGATCACATAGCCTCACCTAGTGTGAGATGATGGAGCCAAAGGGATGGATTTTACATTCTTAAGCCACTTTTGGGAAATTGAGAACTTAGTTCTATTCACCATATTATTCTTGGTATAACACATGTACAACATGACTTAGCATCATAAAAGGTTTTTTATTGGTTCATGTACTTATTCAATGTGTATTCATTCATTTCTCTTCCTCTCTCTCTCTCTTACCCAAATTTGTACATTATTATTTTAGATATATCATATCTAGTAAGAACTATCTACTTTTTTTCTCTTATAGATTTACACTTCATAGTGTAATCTCTCTATGTACACCCAACATGAAATGGTGTCATGAGCTTCACCCTTGTAGGTAAATTCAAGTATGCTTTCTACTATCATTTGTCTTAGTATTTCACTTTTCTACATCACTAGAATGAAGGGAGGGAAAATGTAGTCATATAAGATGAAAAAAATGGTAACTTGATTGTGGCTAATGACATTCAACACTTAGGTCCCTCTTTATTTCTCCCATGAGCCTTATAGGCATCATTTTCACTGATTCCCAATCATCCATAACCTTCTAAAACTAATCCTAGCTGATCAGGACTCCTCTTTCCATGACAAATCAATCCCCCTAAGTCCTGTGTGCTCAAGACAATGGTGTCACACTAGGACTATAGCACTGGTGCCACTCCTATTCATTTTTTATGCTCTTTTACAAGTCTATTTCTAACCCCAATTATCAAATTATTCTAGTTCCCCATCCTTCTCCTTATCAATGTAATGTGATCACATTCAACCCATGACTAATAGATCCCTATAAAAGCCCATTCAAAGATAATTTGACCATTAGGGTTAGAAATAGACTTGGAAAAGAGCATTAAAAATGAATAGGCAGTGACTAATAGATCCCTATAAAATCCCATTCAAATATAATTTGGAAGGGGATTGAAATTATCACAAAGCAAATAAGAATACAAGCAAGACTACTTAAGTAATCTTCCTTATTTTTTGCATACATCCATCAAATACACTTAAAAGCCTATTCAAATCTTTACACTAGTCCCTAAACATATCAAGTACATATAGTTTAACATTTTACATATTCATACACTTAATTCACAAAGCACATCAAGTGGGATAACGACATATAGCTTGATCCCTCTTCAAAGTATTAATATGTAGGTAGTGGTCCCACACAAGGCATGTGGATACACATTTAGTGAATATTACACATAATAAACCCCATCTCTCTCAAAATTATTCAAATAATAATAGAGTATAGGGTTTAAATATAAAATATTATCTATAGGGAGCTCTACAAACTTTCAACTATCAAAACTTTGTCGATTAGGTCACATAGACCTGGTGAACAAAACCTAGAAAGCTTAGATCTTTAGAACAATAGTGGTAGAGGTGGACTACATCACTAGTGCCACTCCTATACAATTTTGATGCTCATATATAATCATAAAATGAAGGTTAGATCTCATTTTGTGATAATTTCCTAGTCTTACATAGTGAATATCAAACCCTGTCTCAGTCAGATCAATTAGTTTCCAACTAAATCTTATTTTATTCCCCTTATTACTATTTTTAGAAAATTTTAAATTACAATCAAATTTCACAAATCAATACAATAATAATTGCATATTTATTTTATAATTTTACTATTTAGACCCTTTAACTAAATTATGAATAATACACCAATATTTCCAAAATTATTAAATCAAAAAAGAACATTTTAAAACTTTCTCTTGGGTCTCTATTTTCTTGTTATAGAGATCGATGTCAGTCAACAAAGGGACTAATGTTGATTACATGAAATCGGTATCATAGTTTAAGAAAGTTCAACCTCAATTGACTAGAATCAATGTTGGTTGATTGGAATCAACATCAATTTCCTATAAAATTGTAGGAACATAGTGTTCATGTTCTTGAGGTTTGGCATTGATGTTGTCATTGATGACAAAGGTTCTTGAAGAAAGGTCATATTAAGGTCATTGAAGAAGGTAGCTATGAAATAGGATATACATCAGTTTTTTAGTGATTCTAAGAGTGTAATTCATGTGATAAAGGTGTATAATCATCAAGGAGTGTTTTAAGCCCAGTTATCAAGCTTCAAGTGCTTAAGAAGCCTAGTCATGAGATTGTTCATTACATGAATAGACCTTTTGAGAAGGTATGAGATTAATGGTCAAGTGAGATTGATGAATAAAGGCATAAAATTGTTTATGATTTTGTTTGATCATGCATATGATTCATTAGAACACTCATGAGAGTCTCACAATGAGCCTACAAGGGTAGGACCTATAGACTTAGTATGTAACTAGACCACCTCTAGACCCCACTTGGCTTAATGAGGATTAATGATCTATTATAAAGGAATATGAAGTATGTTTTACATTTTTTGATCATGTGATATGTTGTGTGATCATGTAAGTGAGGTGGAGATCATATGAAAAAAGGCTTGAAGGTCAGCCTCAAGGCCTAATGTGGTTTGTAGGTCAAGGTCTAAGCAAGAAAAGAGAGAGATGGTGGATAAATAAGGTATGACATTTAGATTTCAAGATAAAAATGATAAATTGATAATTTTAAATTGTTTTATAGGTTTTATTTGGTGTTTTGACCAAGTCTAAGGTCAAAGTTTTCAATAAAAGGCATGGAAAATGATTTTGAGGTTTTTTGAGTGCATAGAATGAAGGGTTCTCAACCCAAGAAGGACTTTCAAGTGTTAAATAGAATTTTTAACATATAAATGTGAAGATATTATGTTGAGGATAGATTGGGAAAGGTCCTCAATAATATCTCTAGGCATTAGTTTTGGAAATAATGGGTAGTCCTTTATGAATAATTGTTACGACCATAAATAGTGTTAATGTTCTCTAAAACCCTAACACTAACCTGATGTGAAATATAACATTAAAATAAGAAAAATATGGTATAAAATTTATATAAAAACTATTTTATTGTGTATTAAATTCTCCTAGGCACCTCTAGGTGTGATATTTTTATCAGGAGCATGAGTGGACCCTATAGGAAAGGTATTATTTCTTAGAGATTTACTATAGTAATTAGAAATGACCAAGTCAAAGTTGATAAATGGATGAAGGTTGAATATTGAGACTTTTATTTGATGTAAATGGTGTTTTATTATTATTTTATATCCCTTATGGGTCCTAAACTAGTCATACAATTTGACCAATTTCTAACAAGCGTAATGATGCAAACAATGAGAAACCCAGGTGGAAGTGAGAAGTTGATTATGGATGTTATCATGGATTAGGGATGAATAAAAATTAATTGATAATTTTTTATGTAATTTTAATACATTTTTATGTTTGATATAATATTTGGATATCATTATATATATCAAAAATTTGCACTCAAGTTGACTTATCTAGCTCAGTGAGGTCTATGTATAATGAGGTCATGAGATTAGTTTACAAGACCAATATTTCCTTTATATCTTATGATATTTTTGTTCAAAGATGTTTTTAATATGTTTTAGTATATTTTTCATGTATTTTAATTCTTTCATTTTTTTCTTTCAAGTGTCATAAGTTCAAATTTTCATAACTATGTTTTGAGGTTAGTTGGTAATTCTAAATGGGCTACTTGTAGAGAAGGGATTAAGTACTTTTGCACATATTTGTGAATTATAAATCATGAGATGATGAAAATTAGTTCATGTGACTTATTTATATGTTATTTTTTTCATGTTTTTCTTCATAAAATTATGTTTATTCTTCAATTGTTAAAGATAGACTTTCTTAGTATACACAAGCATAACTGTGAACATTACTAATGGCATACTTCAAGTAGTGATTAGATATAAAAGGTGTCATGGACCCAATATGATATTATTAGTGTTATATTCTATCTAAATATGATATTTTACTATTGTGTGATACATTTTAAAGTTTTTTAAGGAGTTCAAAGGGTAACTCATGCTAATGAAAGTCTAATTAAATTAGGTCTCCTTAAGGCCTAAAAGTGGTTTTGGTCCTATATGATATGACCTAACTATTTTAATTTTTTATTATTTTTTTTTAAATTTCATAAGTTATATTTTGAAAAAAATATAAGTGGTAAAGTATGAATGGTTGATAAATAGGTGTATGAGCAAGATCCTAGTATAAGAATAAGGCCTAATTAGCTAATTAGTGAATGTATGAGTTAAAGTGGAAGATATAGAACTTTTAATATATAAATGAGGTATTTTATACCAAAATAAAGGTGTATAAAAACTATCATGAAGATATAAAATAGGTACTATAGTTTACTATCAAGGTCAGATGACCCATTCTATCTTGAAGAGACCTAGTTGAGCGAAGGAGCCTAGAAAGCAATTTGAGAAGGCTAAGAGTGTAAAGAGCTCAATAAGTGGTCATAATCAATTGGTTAAGAATAAATATGTATTAATTAAATACAATTAATTATGTGGATAATTTTTTTTTGATTCATCTATGGGTTTGGTTCCTCCTTTTAAGTAGGTACTTGTTAAAGCCTAGTTAATTAGTTGTTTGGCTAGTAAGGGTTGGTGATCTAAGTGAAGTTGGTGATTCATTAAATCTTGATGTTTTTATTATATTAGTGTATCCCACTTCATAATATAATTTTTTTTTCTTCTCCATTATAATTTCCCACTCAAATAAGTGTTCTATGTGTTATACTCTTATCTCATGCTCTTAACTCTTAATGTGTTGCTAGTTCACTATATTGTTTTGATAGTTCATGAATGATAAAGTAAATATGTAAAAGTTTTTGAATATTTATTCATACCCATATAAATAATTATGATTCAAATAATTAGTATCATATCCTAGTCCTTTGAGGCAAGTCTGGCAGCTTGAAGGTGATCCTAAAAATCACAAGAATATCTTGTGATCAACATGAAGAAGACAACATGTATGATGAAGAATTCTACTATGACAATGAAGAAGGTAAAGCTAAAGTATAAATTGAATATGAGATCATAATTTCCCTTAATGATTTTAAACATCAAAATAATACTATCAAGGATCTCAGGAGTTAGTTAGAAGGGGTCAACATAAGGTTTAAGTTAATGGAAGTTGAGTATGACCAATTAAAGATAGAGCTATATTCCTTGAAGTTTTAGCATGAGAAATTCATAGACAAAATGATCAAGTTTTAGAGAGAGCATGAGAATTCAAAAAAAATCATGAATGTCAACATGAAAATATAGATCAGACATCCCAATGCAATAAAGGATAAGTCATCATGGAACCATGGTAAGTACATAAATGTTTTAGATTAAGGTAAAAACAGGGTTTGAAGGGACCCCAAAACCCTAAACAAAACGAGAAAGATAAAACAAAAATGTCCACAAGCAAGCCTAAAGCCTACTTCACTAAAGTAACAAAACCAAGATAGAAAGACTTGAAGCTAACAAACAAATAACCAAAGATAGCCCCCAGGTTTTACAGAGACCTAGAAACTCCATAGTAAAAGTTCAAAAAACCAGCTACCAAGACCATAAAACATAACCAACTAGTAAAACCAACTAAAAGAACCAGGAACTATTCTTCTAGTTCTAATATCATCTTCACTGCTTCCTTACCTTTCACAATAGTGTCCTGGATGGCAGCAGTCGCCTACGTAGATCCCTCTTGTATTGCTTTCTTTCTTGAGCTTTGTCTAGTTCTCTTGCTAGGCCCCTCCAAAGTTTTGATTTCCTCATTTGCTCTTTTTCCAATGTTTACAGTAGTAGCACAAATGCTAGAGGTTACCTCCTCCATCTTTATTCTACTTTCCTTTATGAGTTCCCTTAGGTTGTTCTCATACTCTTTCAGTTTTATGGGAATATCCCTCATTTGCTTTTCCATGTTATTGATTTTGTTCCAAACTACCTCCTGTTTAGCCTCCATTATTTCCATTTTCCTATTGATTTCCATTATCTCCTTATACATCCATAAATTTAATTGAAGGGTAGCATCAGCTTTACAATTGGTCAATCTAGTTGGTTCGTCATTCTGCCTTTTGTCACTCCAATCTTCTATGTTATTTTTAGGACTACTTCCAACTTCTTTAATATAAGCCTCCGTTTCCATTCATTTCTATTCCTTTATTTTAAAAGGGCTTACATTTTTGTTACTTACTTCCTTTACTTGAGCTCCCATTTCCAATATTTGGTTAGCAACCTGAACTAGATTTTCCTTTTCATTAATCGGATCAGGGTCCACAGCAAGATCATCTAGATCTTTATCCATTTCCTCAAACACTTGTTAGTTTTCCTCAGACTCATGGTTGCTATTTTTAGACTTTTCCTCTATAGTGACTCCTTTCTCATTCTTATCTTTCACTTCTTCTTCCTCACTGGAACTTGAATGCCCACTTTCTATTCCTCCTTCTTCCTCCAAACTCTCCTCCCCAGTGTTTTTAGAACTTTCCCACTCTATTTCCTCATCAGTAGTCTGGTTATTGATGCTTAGGAGTTTGAATTTAGCTTTTTCATTCCCTTTTACTATTTCTTTCTTATTACTCCATAGGTCCTTGTATTTTCCCGAATAAGGATTATTTACAATGGCCTTATTCTTGCAATGCCCTTCAATTATAAGAATTAACCCCTCATGCAGGATGGGATGAGATTCCTTTTTCCTATGAGTGAACAGAATTTGGAGCAAGGAAAAACACAGATAAAAAGGAAAGGAGATTCTTACTTTGTGTCTGAAGTTATTGAGGAATACAAAGTGAAATTTGTGGACTCTTTTGCTTATTCCATCAAGTATGAAGTACTCACAGATGCAACATAAGACATCCATCTAGATGCCCTTAATCTGCTCCAATTCAAAAAAATCTCCACTTTTTTCCAGCTGCTGCTCCTCAGCATCCATTTTAGGGAATTTGCAAAAAGCCTCATTGGAAATGCTTGTCTACTTTGAAAATTTTATTCCCTCCATTGGAAGTCCCATCATCTCCATTATGAATTCCTCAGTGAGATTCACCATAATGCCATGCAAGGTAACCCTATCATCAGTCTAGTTTTTGAAAAATGCTGTTGTGATATGGGGTTTGGAGCCATGAAGCCGTTCCATGTAACTCACAACCTTTCCTCTCTGTAGTATCTTCCAGACATCTTCTTTTGCTTTCCACTCTTCACAATATTTGGGTTCTTTCTTCCTTGGTTCTCTTTTCCTATTACGAGCCATACGTATCTCCTTTAACACCTGAACCCTATCAGCTAAACAATGAACCCGACTATTACCAATTTGGACTAGAACTCACCTATATTTTGGCACATTTTGAATCCTCCTCATGTACTCTAGAACATTTATGTTTAATGAGTGTATATATTCCTTCATGGATCCACTCCCCCAAATCATTAGTTTTTTATATTAATCTGATCTCTCCCTCCTTAGCATGAATTGCATCATGATGAATGAGCGCTCTAAGATCCACATTCTTGTTTAATGTCTCCTACTAGCTCACCTTGTGTCCTGCTCAAACTGCATAATTTGCTATCCAATCAGAAACTCCATTTGCTTCATGATAAGTATGGGTAATAGTGACTTTCTCAAAAAAATTAATTAAAGTTTTCATTTCCATCACCATAGCCTCTATTGACCATGAGACAAAAATTTTATTATTTAAGATATTTATGATATTCAAGGAGTCCCCTTGTAAGTACATAAATGTTGTTGGCTACATCTGTCACAATATAAGACACATTACAATATTCTACTCTAATAGAGTTAGAAGTCTCAAAATATTAAACAAGACATATTAATATCTTATAATTCGTAATAAATGTCAAACATTGGTATGGAATCCAAATCAAGTTAATACAAATCATATTGAACTCAAGAGGTAAGATGGACTATTTGCCAAAGAGGAATATAAGACCAAAGAGGATTCTATGCTAGCTCAAATTACCTTTCACATTAAATATGAAGGCATGAAATGGTATATAGATATTGGTTTATCAAGCCACATTATAGTAGACATAAATAAGTTTATCTCATTAAATAATAATGTTGCAAGAATAATGAGGTTTGGAGACACCACAACTACTGATATATTTGGTAAGGGTGTCTTGAGTTTAGATAATATAATGACCAAGACATAAAATGTCTTATATGTGTAAGGTTTGAAACATAAACTCCTTGTTTTAAGTCAAATATATAATCAAGGACACACACTAGCCTTTCATGATAGAGATTGTGACATAAGGAGAGCCAAATTAGGAAGGTTAATTACCAATGCCAAGAGGACTGAGAACAACTTTTATGTAATGAATGAGATAAAGAAGGAAAATTATTTTATGAGAAATATAGATGAAATTTTTATATGACATATAAATTTAAGTCACTTAAGCTAGGACTAATTAGTCAAGATTAACACTATGAAGCCTATGAATAACATGCCTAAAATCATCAAACCTATAAACATACTTTGCAAGGCATGTCAACATGGTAAGTAGACTAGAAGAAGGTTAAAGTCCAAGTATTAATATACTAAAATACATTTAGAGTTAATACACATTGATCTATATGGGCCTAAAATAATTTAAAGTATTAAAGGAGATAATTAATTCATGTTACTCATTGATGATTACATAAAAATGACTTGGGTTGCATTCTTGAAAGGAAAATAAGATTCTATTGACAAGTTCAAGGAATTAAAGGTTATTTTTTATAATGAAATGAATGGGAATATCAAGTGCCTAAGATATGATAAAGGATGAGAGTTTTTATCTAATGATCTTTATGACTTCTATGAGGTTCATAAAATAAGAAGATAATTCTCAATAGCTAAGATACCTCAATAGAATGGGGTAGTGAAAATTAAGAATATGATAGTTCAAGAGATGGATATAACTATGATAAATGAGTCTATATTATCTAATGTATATTGAATAAAGTAATTAATCACTATTATCAACAATTTTAATAGAGAATAGATAAGTACTAATGGAAACAAGACTCCTTATGAACTATGGAAGGGTAGACCTACTAATGTGGAACACTTTAGAGTGGTTGGGAGCAAATGTTTCATAAAAAAATATGATGAAGACTTTGGAAATTTATATATTTTATGAAGGAATATTCTTAAGATAGTCATTAATGAGCTCATTATATGGATGTTATAACAAGAGAATACAAAAAATAGTGAAAATCACCCATGTGAAGATTGATGAGACAAAAAAATCTCACTCAAAGTCAGAGAACACTTTAGATAATCTAGACTTCAATAATGAAGAGGAGACATATAGGCTAATGAGGAATAAGTATAATTTGAAGAGAGATAAGACTCAAAAGGACCCTTAAGACATAATCAAAGAGATCACCCTGAGTCTCAAATTATTAGAAATGAGAATACAGCTATGAAAACAAGGAAAGGATTGGTAAGTAATCTAAATCGATAGAATGTTGATCTATTATCCAAGATTGAACCTAAGAGTCTTATAGAAGTAATCAAAGAAATTTTTTGGATAGGTTATATGAGTGATTATTTATACCAAATAGAGAATAATGAGACTTGGGAACTAGTTCCAAGGCCTAAAGACAAGAATGTCATTAGCACAAAATAGGTGTTTAGAAACAAGTTAAATGAAGATGGAGAAGTCACTAAGAACAAGGATAGATTGGTATGCAATGGATATGCACAAGTAAAATGGGTAGAATTTGAAGAGACCTTTTCACTACTAACAAGATTAGAGGCCATTAGATAATTTATAGCATATGTAGGTCAAAGTATTTAAGGTATACAATATAGATGTCAAATATGAATTTTTGAATGGGAATTAACAAGAGGAAATGTACATTGATCAACCTAAAGTGTTCTCACTATCAGATGACAAGGACTATGTTTTAATAGTAAAAAATTCTCTCTATTATCTAAAAAAATATCTTGGATATTGGTATGCTAGGTTGGAAAAGCATCTTGTGGATCAAGGATTCAAAATAAGAATTGAAGATAGTAATCTATACATCAAAATAGAAGATGGCCATTAGTTGATAGTAGACATCTATGTGGATTACATCATCTTTGCTGGAAATAATGAGAATATGACCAAGGCCTTTGTAGAGGTGATGAGAAAATAGTTTGATTTGTCCATGATAGGATAACTATAATTATTTCTTGGGTTTAAAATCACTCAATCTAAAAAAGGTATATTCATCTCACAAGCCAAGAACATAAGATAAATGTTGAATAAGTTTGAGATGGAATATTAAAAATATTTTAGTATACCCATGATCACAAGGTGTAATTTGAGAAAGGAATATGAGTCCTCTAATGTAAATTATACATCATATAGGTTAATGGTTGGAATTTTTTTATACACCACAAATTCTAGACCTAACATCATTCAAGAATTAGGTCTTGTGTAATGGTTTCAATCAGATCTAAAAGAGAATCATCTATAAGAAGTGAAAATGATACTTAGGTATCTCAAGGGGACTATGGAATATGGATTTTTGTATCTAATAAGTAAGTATTTCAACATAAAATCCTACATATATGAAAATTAGGTTAGAAGTATAGATGATAGGAAGAGTACTAGTGGAGGAACTTTCTTCTTAGGTGGGTGCCTAGTGTCATGGATAAGCAATAAGTAACCATAAATAGAATTATCCCCTTGTGAGTCTAAGTAAATTTCATAAAATTCATGTTTCAATCAAGTATTATGGATGAGATAGACCCTCAAAGACTAAAATGTGGAGTATGATGGTCCTAACCTTGTTTATTATGACAATACATGTGTTATAAGCATCTCAAATAACCTTTTTAAGCACTCAAGGACCAATCACATTCCCATATGGTATAATTTTATAATATATAAGATAAGTGAACAAATTTTTATACCTAAGTATGTTTCTACATATGATTATATTGTAGACATATTAACCAAACCACTTCCAAAGGTAACTTTTGAACATCTAAGATAGGAATTGGGTGTAATTCCTACCCCTAGAAATCATTTAATAATCCAAAGTACTTAGGGGGAGATAATCATGATCATTAGATCCAATAATAGGTTAGTTTTTCTAATAATTTATCCATGGAAATAGGGGTAACATGTTTGTGTTAAGTCTCATTAACTCATATTTCTATGTGTTCAGTATTTTGGTTACAAGGAGTGTAATCCAAAGAGTTTTAGACATCAGTTTTTCATTTATGTCAAATGGGGAGAAATAATAAGATGGGAGATAAGAATGATCAATTTTGAAGTATATTTTACCATCAATGACAAAGGGGGAGATTGTTGAGCAGAGTTCATGTTGTTGAGGTTTGGCATTGATGTTATCATTGATGTCAAAGGTTCATGAAGAAAGGTCATCATGATGTCATTAAATAATGTATCTATGAGATAGGATATATATAAATTTTATAGTGATTATAAGATTTTAATCCATGTTATAAAGGTGTATAATCATCAAGGAGTGTTTAAAGGTCAATTGTCAAGCTTCAAGTACTTGAGAAGTCTAGTCATGTCACTAGTCATTGAATGAAGAGACCTTGTGAGAAGGTATGAGCTTGGTGTCCTGATGAGATGGATGCACAAACGAATAATATCCTATATGAGGTTTTCTTATAATGTATATTAGGTATTTTATCACTCAGGAGAGTCTCATAATGAGCTTATAGGGGTAGGACTTATAGACCTAGTAAGTGACTAGACCACCTCTAAACCATGTTTGGCCTAATGAGGCATTATGATTTTTTTCAAGGAATATTAATGATGTTTTAAAATTTTTTATCATGTGATATGTTTTTTAATAATTTAAGTGAGGTGGAGAGTGCATGAAAAGAGGCTTGAAGGTCAGTTCCAAGGCCTAATGTGGTTTATAGGTCAAGGTCTAAACAATCAAAGTGAAAGATGCTAGCCAAATGAGGTATGAGATTTAGATTTCAAGATAATAATGAGAATTTGAGAATAGTAAATGGTTTGATAGTTTTTTCTAGGTGTGTTGACCAATTTTTAGGACAAAGTTTGCAATAAAAGAAATGAAAAGTGGTTTTGAGGTTTTTCAAGTGCATAGAATGAAGGGTTCTCAAGTTGAGGACTTTCAAGTGTTCATGGGACTGTGTAACATTTGCATGGGAATTTATCTATTAAGGAGAGATTGGTAAGGTTCCTAGATAATATATCTAGGCATTATTTTTTTTAATAAGGGGTAGTCATTTATGAATAATAATTAACACTAAAAATAATGTTAACCCTCTCTAAAACTCTAACACTAACCTGATGTGAAACATCTTGTTAAAAAATATAATAATTCTATAAAATGAATATAAAAAATATAATACCATGTATTCAACTCTCCCATGCACCTCTAGGTGTTATTTTCTGATCAGGAGTGTGAGTGGACCCTAAAAGAATGGCCATGTTTCTCAAAGATTTATTGTATTAGTCAAAATTGACCAAGTCAAAGTTGATAGATAGATGAAGGTTCAATAATGAGACTTGTATTTGATTTCCATGATGGTTTATAATTATTTTTATCCCTTATGGGTGCTAAACTAATCATACAAGTTGACCAATTGATAATATGCCTAATGATGCAAATAATGAGAAACACAAGTAGAAGTGAGAAGTTGATTAGATATGTGTTATCATGGATTAGTGATGAATAAAAATGGATGGATAAGTTTTTATATACCTTAAATAAATCCTCATGTTGGATAAAATATTTTAATAGCCTTTTATATAACAAAAATTTGCTCTCAAGTTGACTTGTCTAGCTAAGTGATGTTCGTGTCTAGTGAGGTCATGAAATTGGTCTACAGGACCAATATTGCCATTATATATTATTATATTTTTTTTGTATGTTGTTATAAGGATGTTTTAGTATATTATTAATTCATTTTAATTTATTTATTGTGTTCTTTCAAGTGTTATAAGTTCAAATTTTCATTACTATGTTTTGAGGTTAGTTTGTAATTCTGAGTGAGGTACTTGTAGAGAAGGGTTTGAGTAATTTTTTCTTGATTTATGAAGTATAAATCAGGGGTTTATTAACCTAATTTAATTTATATTTTGTATATGTGATTTTTTCCCATGTTTTTTTGGAAAAATTGTGTTTATTCTTCAATTGTTTAAGATAGACTTTCTAGGTATGCACAAGCGTAATTGTGAATAATACTAATGGCATGCTTCAAGTGGTGATTAGAGATAAAAGGTGTCATTAACATAATATTATATTATTAGGTGAATATTTTAGTGTCATATTATATGTTCCTATCATTTGAGAAGTTTTAAATTTTTCCAAGGATTTCAAAGGGTAATGTATGCTAATGAAGTCCTAATTGAATTAGGTCTCCTTAAGACCTAAAGGGGATTTTCATCCTATATGTTATGGCTGACCTATTTTAATGTTTAATTATTATTTTTTAATGTAATAAGGATTATTTTATTTAAAACATAAGTTATCAAGTGTTTATGGCTGACTGAGAGGTGTATGAGCAAGAGCCTATTATAAGAACAAGGCCTAATTAGCTAGTTAGTGAATGTGTGAGTTAAAAAAAATATAACACTTTCAAGAGAAAAAGGAGGTATTTTAAACCATAATAATGGTGCATAAAAAATATCATTGGGTACTATATATGACTATCTGGGTTAAATGACCTAATCTGTCTTGAAGAGACCTAGCTGAGCGAAGGAGCTTTGAAGGCAGTTTGAGAGGGCTAAGAGTGTGAAGAGATGAAGAGGTGGTCATCATCAGTTAGTTGAGAAACAATATTTCATAGAGGTGATCAAGTATATAAGTTGGATGAGTTTATTTTAAGTCATCTAGGGGGTTGGTTCCTCCTTACAAGTAGGTGATTGTTAAAGCTTAGTCAAGTGGGTGTTTGGCTATTTAGGATTGGTGCTCCAAGTAAAGTTGGTGATTCACTAAATATTGATATTTTTATTATCTAAATATATTAATTTTGGATATATTAGTGGTTTTTTTTTCCCTTGAGGTTTTTCCACTCAAATAAGTGTTTTATGTTTTATACTCTTGTCTCATGTTCATGGATCTTAATGTGTTTCTAGTTCGTTATATTGTTTTGATAGTTCATGAATGATAAAGTAAAGTTGTAAACGTTTTTGAATATTTATTCATGACTCCTCTCATTAATTGTGATTCCAACAAGTAAAAACATGGTTTTCACAAAAAAAAAAAAATTGTTAGCTCAAACAAGTATAAAAACTTGAATGGTCTCTAGATATTGAAAAATAAGGGTCAGAAAAAGAGTATACAAGTTATAAAATAGAGAATAAAATATAGTAAATTTTAAGGAAAACTCAAAAACCAATTTTTATATCATGTTCTACCCTTCATATAGGGATCGATGCTAGTTAGGATAGGTTCAATGTTATTTAGAGTAAATTGATATCGGTCACTATGTAAACTATGTGTCTTTAGAAGGAATAAAAACACATGAAAAATAAAGGCAAAACTTAATTTTTATATATTTTAAAGCATTTATTATAATATATAAGAGTTGAAAATTAGTCTCCTTTCTTGTATGGGATTTGTGGTCCCATCAATCATGCCAATATGTATAATAGGAATCCAAAGTGAGTTAGATCATGCATTAATCAAGTAAAACCCAAATAAGAATAAAGAACATAACTCACAAAGACAACTCCCTCATGGGTTTTTTTCAAATGAAAACTAAGATATATTGAAAGGAGTACAACATCAAACCTTCCCAAGACCATCCCTCTTCCAAATATAGATCAAAAATGTCATTTTACTTTGATTTGGTGCTCCTAATCTTTGTCAATAATGAGTGGCTTGATATTCCATCATCTCTCAATGCACCAATGAAATAGGCTCATGAAATTGATAAAATGTGTGCCAATAGTTGAATCTATCATATTAAAAATCCAACATAATAACATTACACAAAAAATATCTTATGAAGATAATTCTACATAATAATTTTACACAAAAAGAGCTTGAAAAGATGAGTGAGGACACTTGTATTTATAGATTTTTTGAAAAATTATTAGAATCAACCATGACCTTCCATCCTAAGATCAAGATGTGTGGCTATGAATCAATTCAATTTTAGAATCTCAATCCATAAATATCCCCATTAATATTTATAATAAATGGCATTAATGAGGCATAGGAGGGATTAAAATAAATATTTGTTTTATTTATAGCTTATGGATGCCACCTCATTGATGATGTCACTAGATAATATAAATATTAGAAATGAATTTCCAATTAATAGATCTTCAATAACTTCCATGTATTTTCCACTTAAGCCCTTAATTTTGTTTAATTTGATTAAGTGGGTATTGATTCCTTTAGAGGTATCACAGGTGCTATTAGTGTCTAAATAACATTTCTCATTTTAAAATTCAAGGAATTAAAAACATGAGTAGAAAATTATGGTAATCTGGTTACCTATGGTGAAATAGCAACATAGTAATAAATCATTCCACAATATTTATATTGATTGGTAGTTGGGAGCCACCATGGCCAATCTAAGTGAAATTTAAGACATCTATGTTATTATTATTGAATTTGTGATCAAGTTATAAGATAAATATTAATCTAAATGAATATTTACAATGGAAATTAAACTAGAGTAATTTGGTTAAAAAAATAAGCAAAAGGAATGATAGGCCAGAAAGAAGGTATTCTTTTTTCTAGTTCAGACATTATGACAAAGAATAGATTTCATCAAGTTATACATTCAAATATCTAAGGAAAGGATATAAATTACAAAAATCCTAACATGTATTAGTAAAATGTCTAAGGAAAGGATGGAATAATGCAAATAGGAAACTAGATTCAATTTAAAGATTTACTTCATAAGAAAATTTCATTAGCACATCTATAATCAAAGAAAGGGAAATGAAATGAACCTAACATATTTAATTTAACCTACCATGAGCATAAGTTAAAAACTTTGCATTCATATATGCACATCAAGAATCAATAAAACCATTCAAATCTAGACATCCATATAGATAATTGAGAGAGAAGCCATGTAATAATTGACACAAACAAATTTGGATAAAATTATTAGTGTTCATTTCTTGCATTAATTACTCAGAGTATATAAAATAGTTTAGCTCTAAAATCTCCCTCTCTTAAAAAATGGTAATGCTTCCTCTTATAGGAGACTAAAGTAGTACACCAGTCAGTCATGAGATTATAAATGTACAAGAGTATGGACAATTGTCCTTTTTATAAAGTTTTAGAATAGATTCCCTTTTCCAAAGTGGATTGACCTATAAGAAAATGTACAAATAAACTAGTGCATGACTTTACAAAATAATATTCTATTTTTAAATATTAAAAAGTTAATAACAAAGTAGAATATTTTTAACTAGTTAGTTAGCCATACACTGAAGAACTCCCCTATTTTTCCTATAAAATCCTCATGGATTTTTGATGTTGTTCATTGACCAGCCTTAAGTTGACAAGTGACTCTAAAAGGTATTCATCCTCCTAGTATGGCAAGTCATCAAAATCTCTATCATTTCTTACCATCGATTCTTTGATACTCCTCACCTCAGTAATCTTATCTTCCACAGTTAGGATCATGATAATGATCCTACTATTATCACCCCCTAACTTACCTTGACTCTTACTCCTAATCTCTTGCATAACCAAGGCAACCCTGTGCTTGTACTCAATCATCTAAAATGATGCCTAGGGAGCTAAGTTTGGTAGGATTAGTAATCATTGTGCCAAGAATTTGTTCAATTCTATTTATCATATCTTTGTCATCCCTTAAGACCCTTTCCAAGTTCCTTAACCATGTATTTAGACCCTAGATATTATAAAAAATTATTCCCATAATTATATTCAAATAGGTTAAAGTAATAGTCCTAAAGCCAAGAATCTGATCCTCAACCATTATGTTGATTAGCTCCTTCATTTGTCTTTTGAATTCTACCATTGGGCTATCAAACTATTGGCTACTACATCATGGTGAACTAATGGACTCTACTTTGTCTTCATTTCCATCAAGTATTTAAACATATCATAAAAATATGCTTCAAACATCTTGACCATTTCCTCTAGGACTTATAGAGTAGCCTATCTCTCAAGATTTTCTTTTTCCTTCTATAGGTTATCTATTTTTTAATATAAGCCTTTGATGCTTGATTTTAGCTGAGCTAAATGAGCATTAGCTAATCTTACTATGACTTCTTCATGGATTGGATGTCCTCCAAGTCCCTGACCTCTTATTGGAGTTAAGCCAATGAATGGTTCAACTCTCTAAAAAGTGAATTCCTTATTCTAAACCATGGTCTTCCTTATTGTTACCCTCTATAGGCCTATTGTCTTTGGATTGAATTACACACTAACTAATGATTCAATGATTATTGGACATTTTGGGATCTCCATTTATGTGTTTATTGAGTCTCTAAGAGTGTTTACTTGAGTTTTACTTGGCCCCTAGAGGTAGCCATCTTTCTTTCCTCTTCTTTCATTATATCCACTATCCAAGGCTTGAGCTCATCATGGATAGTGATGTTGACTACATGGGTCATGGCCCATGAATGTTGTAGGGTTAAGATCATCTATATCTTCCCAAAAATGAAAAATTTAGGTATGATCGGCCCATGAATGAGAATATCATCACTAAATAAGTTAACTTCTCTCAACGGATGAGTGAAGCTTAATTTTGGCTTCTTCTTTCCAACTAGGACCAATGCCAACTCAACCTTACTCTTTTGTAGGGGTACAACTACAACTAGATCCAAAGCTAGCTCTTTGACCTTTTATTTTTCTACCTCCTTAGCTTATAATTGAGTTTCCTCAACTTGTTCTTTTTCTTCATCTAATACATATGCCTTAGTAAGTAATTTGAGTGCATCTTCTATTGTCTTCCTAGGACCTAGTATAATCATGTCAAGAAATTTAATAGGGAACTCTGGTCTATTAGGTGGGGCCAAAGATGATCTACCCTCACCAAATATTTATTATAATTTTTCCTTCCTAGGTCCTTATGAAACTTATGCTTGATGTTGTTTTAGTGGTTATTTTGGAGGGGGCCTAGAAGAAGGTCCAAGCAACAAGTGGTATTGTAGGGGCCCCATCTACCATATCTTGTTAGGTGGTTTCTCATTTGTAAAAAACCTAGCCTCAAGCTTTATATTATGCTTCTTAAATTTGGTTAACACTTTTGTGAAATTAGAGGCCCTAATATACATCATGTCATGAACACCAAGACTGTGTTTATAGGGGTATTTCATTATTTTTGATTTCAAATGTTTAGTGACCCTATCAAAAGGGACCCACTACCACAAATAATCCAAATCTAATTTGAAGAATTATTTATGTTTGGAGATGACATCTACATGCTCCCAATTCTATAAAATAGTCTTGATGATGGCTAAGGGAAAGGGGTGAAGGAGCCCATTTTTTTTTCTTGTACACACCATTTATACCATGAAAAGGTTGGTATGTAATCTTTTGTTTTGCTAATTTGGTAGGGACATGGACCAGTAGTTTGAGGGGCTTAGTTAAGGTCCCTTCTAGTATAATCACTATGCAATATGAATATAAGCAAATGTCTCAAATTACCTCCACATACTTCATGACCATAGGGTTGACCTTACCCATGGGGATCCCTACAATATATTCTACTAAATCTAGATATACACAATCCCAAATAGATTGTACATTATCTATACTTAAATATGTGTAATTTAGAATAGTGATGGGAAATAGTTTATCTCTCTTCAAGTGACCAATTCTTTATTTTAGGGATTTTAGTGGTGGCCAATAGGGCATCTAAAAGATAAGAAATCATGAAAAAGAGGTTACTAGTTCTCTTATTCAAGGCTGAGAATCATTGTTTCAAACAAATGATGATCATCTCAACCATTGGTGGAGTGAATCCCTTTTCTATAATGAAGTATACATAAAGTACCTATGTTTTATTAACACGTGTGGTGGAAGGGGCTCTAGATAATATATTTAGTAAGGTCATGATTATTATGATTATTTTCCTAAATTGGACAATTGGGATATTTTTGATGGGGTCTTAGATCTCTTACATTCTAATAAGCAGCCATGTGAAAAGGATGTTGTTCAAATCATTTTTATCAATCTATGTTATAATAGTAGGTAAGTCTACCTAGGGCTTGCATATCTTGTAATAGCTTTCAAATATCAGAGGGTAATTATATGCAATCCTTTTAAAATTAAATCCATGAACTATCCAATCCTAATCAATCTTGTAATCCTTGAAAATGGATATAATAACATCAATATAATATAATACCTTAGGTTTTACATCAACATGGTGGAGACTTGTCATTTGGATGAAGGCTAGGTCATTGTATCTCTAGAGGATTGTGGCATGCTTTTCCTCCCTTATGATGGTATTCATTTCTTTAATGGTCCAAAAAAGCTCAGAGTAATTTCTATTTTTGATGTTTAATTCCATAACATCAAAGTTAGTATCCTTGAAGACTCTTCCCTCATTATCTAAAGTTAAGTACAACTATGTGTCATCCCTTTAATTTTTCCTTCAAATTTCCATGACTATGAGACTTGTAAATTTCTCACTAGTGGTCTATAATTAGCCTCTAGATAAACTTATTATCATTTAGATAACAATTGGACTCTTTTTGGTTCAACTATGATTTATTAGAGTTCAAATTAGGGCCTTTTATGGAGGTTAAGGCCATTTTGTAGTTTTAATGGTGATGACTACTCAAACTTAGGTGAAATCATACATTAAATTTCATTTAGACCCTTTCCTTTATACCATTTCCTTTTGTGCTAAAAAATATTCATTTTTTTTCATTTTGTGCTTATGTGGCAACCATTTGGCAGTTTTTACAAAAAAATTCATAAATGCTTTAAAGGAACTAGATTTTGTCTTTTAAAATCCTTATTTTTCTTTGTGCCATTGGATCTTTACTCATGGATCAATGTTAACCATTGATCGTGATCCTAGAACTTGCACATTATTGGTTTCCTTTGTATCAAGTTCCATGGTTGTGCCACCTAGCACCTTTATGGGCCTTCTAGGTTTTGCACTTTGTCATTGAATGTGTGCCTACCACATGCCAATACTATGGGCCTTCAGAGATCTTGTTAAATAGTCTCTATCACTTATGTTCCATTTAATTATCTTTTATGAGAAAGTATAGTTCATCAACCATGATTCAAGCAGATGCATGCCATTGTTCTGATGGGTCAAGGTTTTGGATTCGTTAGGTCTCCTTTGATTTATTTGATCACCCTTCATGATGATGTGAGAGCCATCAATTTTTCAAAGAGGCAATATTATTAAGTTAGGGCTTAGGTTAATATAGGAACTTAGGCTAAAATTTTAAGACTAAGGTCTTATTCATGTTAATAAACATGAATGGGGCCTTAAGAATAAGACTTTAGGATAAGTATGTAGCAAAGAGGACCATATGACATAAAGAATGGGACCAAGCCAGGAACATAAAGGACCCTACAAACATAAATGTTAGACCTCGTTAAAATAAAAAGAAAAAAAGGGGGGAAATATAAAGGGACCAAGCATAATTTTTTTAGGCTGAGGTTTAGTCATGTTTAAAAACATGACCAAGCCTTAATATAAAAATTAGGCTTAAGACTAAAGTAAGTTTAAAATGTTACTACCAAATTTGCTCCCACCAAATCTAAATTTGAACCAAGAATCTAATTTAAGCTTTTTTGAAAGAGGGATTTAGAACATGATTCCAACTATGAGTTCTCACATACCAAAGGCTAGTAAAATCTTGAATGAGGATAAAAATATGAAAATACTAGCGTGATCCATTAATAAGAGCTCCACGAAACTTGAAATTTAAGACATGAGGGCCAATTATTATCAACATTAAGCAAGGTTAAACCAAAACCATGAATAAATGGGCTAATTTTATTAGGCATGGATGATCTTCAAACTCTAATAATGTATAGAACATATCAATATTTTAGTGTAAATGTTTAAAGCATGCACAAGGGTCCCTATCTTTTTGCAATTATTTGTAAATTGATTGCTCACTTAATCAAACTAGTTGAAAGGTCAAGTCACTGAGTTGTAATTTGATTAGAGTATAATTAGAAGGTTTTAGTTACATATTGATAAGTACCCTATTTAGATCATTATGGACATGAAATAAAACATGCACATGTTGTGTTCTTCCAAATTAGAAGAATTCAATAGTTTAGAGCATCAAATTGCATTTTCATCATTTTGACTCAAAATGATTTGAGAACAACTAATAATCGCATATAATGTATTACCCCTCTTAGGGATACATTAGCCTAAATCTTCAATTCTATATGACAATATCAATCTAATTAGTAGGTTTTAGTTATTTCACCTTAGATTTATACATTATCAAAGAATTTTGAGTAAGATTATCAATTTCAATACAATGGTGGTAAGAATTGGATGTCTAAAAAATCAACTGCATATATCACTTATGAATACTTAAATAATTAGGTTCATGATAAATATGGATCTTCTATACCTACTTAATGGATCTCTTATCACATGTTATTGGCTAGAAAGGGTTTCAAAGCCTTTAGTCAAGAAACACCACACAATAACCCTATCTAGGTCTATAATGCAATAATAAGTAAATCTATTCTAGTTATTACTAAATATTATGGCACAAATAGGGGACAAACATAAAAAATAATCATGAAAATTAAAACTCTACTCAAGTTAATGTAGAGATCATACTAATCAAGGAGAGACAATACATTAATTAGCTGTTACTTATACAAATATATCTACCAAAATAGAGGAGTAAGAGTTAGAATACTTACCTAGAAGACAAACTTGATGAGCCTCAACCTCTTCCTTATCTAATGGTGTTTTGTAATAGGTTGTTGTGTAATTTTGAATAACATAAGGATGGAAAATAGATTATATTCTAGCCAAGGACCTCTTATTAAATCTCTATATTTCACAAGATAAAAGTTCCCCTCCATATATGAAACCCTACGTAATGACTCCTCAAGTAGAATGGTGGAAATTTAGAGTGTAATCAAGTGAAAAATAATATTTCTCTCTCAAAGATGAATTAAAATGGGGTATTTATAGATTTTAACTAACCATAAGCCCTTCAAACTTTTAGCTTACATGGTTTACCTAGTCTACCTTGTTAGGTAGGAAATAGAGCCATTATGTCTTCAACTAAGTCAACCTAGATTAACTTAGTCCCGTAACATGCTCTATTCATAGAATGAGATTGAATTAATTGATTACATTCATTATATGTTAAAAATGGGTTTTACTTAGTTAGGGGCTATTTGAGGTAGTGAGTTTCTAATAGAAGAGTGTGAGTGAGGTGTCAAATCTTAGGAAAATGTATAGGGGGAATTATATTGGTTTTAGGTGGTGGTATAAAGGAAAAAATATTTAAAATCACCAAAGGTATGCTCAAACCTTTATATTTCACAATTTAATTTATACATTCAGATATATTGAGACTCGATGGGTTCTTATAAGAGAGAAAGCATCATTAATTGATAAAGTTTAAAATATTATGTATATACAAGGTAATTATCAAAAAGTACTCTATGAAGCATTCAATTGATCAAATTTTCCCTATTTTTATACTATTATTAGGTATTCATAGATATAGGTCTAAATTACTAAAGGAACAACCAAATATCCCAATTTACTAGGTTATAAGTTAGGTCACTATTGTAATTTCCTTACATACTTTGTATGATTCACACACAATCTAACACATAGGGGATAACTACATAATTTTGAGGTCCTTTTTAGATTATTTATATGTGGAAAAATAATTTTATAGTGGGGTCATTGGGGTCACCTCAACACCATATTCCCACTAACCCATTTTTTCTAAGGTCACATTAAATATGGAAATCCAAGGTTTTTCCATTTCATAAGGAGTGACAGTCCATGACCTAGATCTGAATACATTAAAATGAAGATGAAAAACACCCAAAATCATATATGTTATCACACCTTATTTCACAAAATATTTTGTAAAAGACACTATCATTCAACTTAGATATTAGCATTAATGTAATTGTCCATAGCTAATGCAACTATCTAGTTAGCTAGAGTCACCAGATCTAGAATGTGACAAATATACTATAACTATCTTCCCACATAATTTTAGCCTATTCTAGATCCATAAATTCATTATCATCATAACAAATTAACTAATTCTATTATTTATCATTTTATATCTAGCCTAGTTGAAATTTATATATTTAGACTATCTGAACATAATGAATCTAATGTATGCTTATATCTGAGTTTAACATTTAATTATCTTTATATAGATCTAATTATCATGATTGTACCATTTAATTTATGTATTATTAACACTATGCTTAAAGTGAAATTCATATCCCCACTACTTCATTTAGGTTTAAACACTTCTCTTGCCTTATCGAGTAAGGCATAACTAAGTAGGTAGGGTACGAACAAAACTATCTATCAAAAAGTATGCTTCCTTTGATAGACATGACTTAATATATAATCAAATCAAAGCTAGATACTAGAAATAAAACTTCCCTTGATATTTTTTACTTACTCCATTTCTATCCATCAAGAAAGAAATCTTCCCTTGATATGTTATTAGGTGAAGCAAATCTAGATATCAAAATGTTAAACTTTTGTTGCCTTATTCATTAGAATAGATGAAATAGGTAAGGAAATTTTATATTTGATAGGGACATCATACTCACACTATGACTAAATAACAACAATCAACTCATATATTGATCAAAACACTCACATTACACCATATTCCTTTAGAGGAAAGAATAAATCCATATTGTTGGCCACTTCGAGGGGGATACCTCCTTTTAGCAAGGCTTAATTATAATTAAATTATTGGATGCCTAAAACATAATATGCCACTTTATTTATATTATTTAGCATCTACCCCACTCTTCATTTTAATGTATATGGTATTATTCACTATTCTACTATTATATTATTATACCCCTATCTAGGTAAATTACATTTCATCCCTCTTAAAATGTTTCACCCTTCAAAATATGATAATAAAAAGGAGGATGACCAAATAGAAGCCCAACCAATAAAATAAGTTGAAGACTATATGGAAGCTCAGCTATGCATTCATTTATGCTTCCACTTCTTTAGTCTGTGTTGTGATAAGAGCATGTACAATAATAATTCAAACATAAATACTAAAATAGGAAGTGGATGTGCATAAATGTAGATGAATGGAATAATTTTAACTAAAATTAGGTGGGTCTGGTGGTGAGAATCAAGTAATGAAAGTTAAAGCTTGGTAATGATCACCTCGAATCTAGAATAAGGATGCATAAAAGAGTTATCCTTGTGAACCAATTGAGGATGCATTCCATCCCCCTTAGAATTATTCCTTGATGGAGGTGAAGCCTTTATTTCCTACTTGGGATCTATGATTGTCAACTTGGGCTTATCTGAGGGTTGCTTGAACATGGTGGTTGCCTAAATACACTTGTTGGAGGATTATTTATGCACTTTTGGTGCTTATTATGGTGCTTTGGGTACCATATTAGGATCACTTGGGGCCTATTTATGCACTTCTATTTTTGTCTTAGGTGTTCCAAGGTCATACCCTAATTCCTTTATGGTTTAAAGGAGCATTATTTGGAGACATTTCTAGTTGATGTAGTCTTCAATGAGATTGTCTAAGCCCACAACCTACATCAGTGTGTGAGGACTAAACATTTAAACCTCATGTATAATTGTATCATTAATATCACTAATGAATCAACATTAGAAGAAGGCATCGGATAATCCTATAGTCTAGTTGGAGAGTTCTTCAAATGTTGATTGATATTCTGAAATGGTCCTTATTTGATGAAGTTGAGTCAAGGCCACAATGAAATTAACTCCAAAAATAGGAGTCCCCATGATTAAAATAAAATTTAGATTGGATTCAACTAGAATTGCATCTATACATTCATAATATAAAGTTTTTCAAATTATCCATATGAAAAATAACTAGATGACAAATATCTTACTCACATAGCAATTGATAATACAAGGGAAACAAATTATTATATTATACATTTTTGTATTTTTAATCAAAATACATATAAAACTAGAGATGATGACACATATGATATCTTAAAGACACTACTGAGACTTATTTGAACTCTAAAAATCTTAAAATTCATATGCAAGACTATGTGAATAAACATCATTAACTATGAATAATTATGATCCAAAACTTTTAAGAATAATAACAAATAACATGAATATATACTTGACCTAAAAAGGACAATTATGACCAATATTGTTGTGTTAACCCAACACATGACAATATAAAAAATCCACCTAGAACTAGTAACTAGATAGAAACATGTAACAATTAGCAATACAAAGACTATGAATACACTAGACAATTCTAAAAATATAATACCAAAATTTTAAACTAAATATAAAATCATAAACATATTGTCTTGAAAATAATAATCACATGATAAGTGTACACTATCACTAACCTAAACCTTAAAATGAATTTAAACCAATAATGATGCATATGACATCAATCTAAACCTAAAACCAAAATACCAAAAAAACCTAAACTAAATACCATGAATTTAGAAACCATGAAGTTAATAAAATAGAAGCACTAAGAGATGAGGAATGAGATGAGTGGTCAATGACAAGTAGGGAGCATAGGTAGCTAGTTATCACTGAAGCAAAGTGCTAAGGAGACATTTTTTAGAATAGAATATGTGGAGAGATATAAGAAGAGGGAGATCAAAGCTTTTGATGCCAAGGGAGATCTTGTCAAAGTTATATCTATCAATGTAGAGGTTGTGGAGTGAATGGGATATAGCTAGTCTATAAAGCCACCAAATCAAGAAGACAAAATATAGATGGAGTGAATCGAGGCATTGTGGATGGACTACATAAGCCATGGTGATGTTGAAGAGATATCATCATGTGGAGAGAAATGCTATATTGGATGGTGAGTGGAAGATTTGATTGAGCACAACAAAGAGACTAAATCTAGATATGAGGCAAAGGTGAACTCAGGTTTTGATGAGACCAAGACCACCCAAATGGTTGATGTGAAAGATGAGTGTATATGTTTAGTCAATATAGATCCCTATGATGCAAATGGTTGATGTAGATATTTTAATGCCAATAGAGATATGTACATGGATCCATATGGAGATTGATCAAGAAGAAAGATCAAATCATTGAATAATAAAGGGAAAATGCTAAGGTATAGATCTTATTGAGTCATGTTTAGGTATAGTTGTGTTGTGTTGAGCAAGGAGACTAGTCAAAAAGGATGGTAAAGTGGTGAGGACAGTGAGCAAAATTTAATTCACCTAGAGATAAATCTAAAGCAATTTTTTTGATATAAAAAGATGTAAATTCATGTAAAGGTAGAACAAATATTTATTTCTATGTAGTTACCAAAGGAGAGAAGACATTGTTATAGATAGAACATGAAGGGTTGGAAATGATGAATCCCACACTATTTTGAGCCACAACCAAGTTTCAAAGAGAAAGGATTCAAATACAAGGTAAAGAATGTAGACATGTGATGGATAGTTGAATATCCTTCATTCTGCATGATAATTAATTGTAAAGAAAACTAAATGATTGAAAAACCTCTCTCAACCTTCAAATGTTATTGCAATAGGAAAAAAAGATAGCCCTGGAAAGTACTCTGATACCAAATGATAGGGACCTTGTACTCATACTTTGACTAAATAATAATAATCAACTTATATTGATTAAAACACTCACATTACACCATATTCCTTTTGATGAAGTAAGAACTTTGTATCATAGGCCACTTTGAGAGGGATACCTCCTTTGAGCAAGGCTCAATTAAAATTTACTTCTTGGATCACTACACCATAATATTCCCCTTTATTTTAATTATTTCTCATCTACCCCACTCCTCATTCTAAAGCATGTGGGATTATTCACTATTCTACTATTATACTATTATACCCCTATTTAGGTACATTACATTATTGCCTTGATGGGTATGAAAATTTTAAGATCGAGAAAAGGCCTTCATAATGGTTCCTACCTGTAGACACTAGAAAACTTCACACTTAAAATTTTTGATGACTAAATGCCTTAGGATCCCCTAAATACCTCCTAAACCTTCTTGACCCTTAATCAACCATTCTTAACATAGCCAAATCATTATTATACTATTCAATAATACTTTTTAAAATTACTATTCAAAATTAATATTCACTATAGGACCCACTATCACTATTCATGATGACATAGCATATGACATGGAAAGTGACATGGCATGTGACATTGTAAGTGACATGGCAAGTGACATAAAAGGGGATATGCTAAGTGAAATGGCTTAGAAGTGAGGTGGCCTAATATGGGACATCATACCCCACCTAGGACCTCTTTCCCAAGGTGATTAATGACCTCATTTAAGCATCATAAGCCCCCCCCTTGAAATATGGTTAATTTCCCCTTAAGTGGCCATCATTCAACATGTATTTTTCCTTCACACATGAAACTAGCCTTCAAAATGAGATACATACCTATTTAGTGATTTGGGAAAGATAAAGGGCACCTATTTTTGACTTTTTAATCCAAATGGGAGACTCACAAACCTAAATTATAATCCCCACCAACATTATCTTTGAATCATTCATGAAACACAGGGAAAATGGTTCCAAATTTTGAGTTCCATCTCTTTAAGTGCTTGGATGAAGAAAAGAAAGGGTAGTGAAGAGTCTTTATCCTTATTTAGACCCATGTACCTGATTCCCATTCAAAATTAGACTCATGTGCAATGTGGGAGACTCACCAAGCCAAATTGGAATCCCCATGAACCTCATCTTTTACTCATCCTTGCACCACATGGGAAATGGCACCATACTTCTACTATTCCCTCTTTTGGCATGGTTCTTGACAACAAATGCTATAAATACCCCCTTCTCCTTCACCCAAGGTTAAGTGGGAAGTTAGTATTTGTTATTAACATATTATTATAGGTATTTAAATGAGTTCATCCATATATTGGATGAAATTAATTCAAAGCAATGAATCTCTATTGAAATTACCATAGGATTCCTTCCTCACATCATCAACAACATCAACCACATCAACAAACCTTAAGGTAACCTTATTTGGTTTTCTTTATTTTAGTAATTTAATTAAGTATTTTATTTAATTACCTTATAATATACCCCCTAATCCAATTTACATCTTAATCAATTTATCTCCTTTACCACCTTTGCCATTGTAATCCCATTTACCTCCTTTGCCCTCTTTACACCATTGCCACCTTCACCTGCTTTGCCCCCTCATCCCTTTGCTACCCTATTTAATTGTTTTATATTTTTAACCATTTATCCCTATAATTTTATTATCTCAATAAACCCCAACCAAACCATTCTTTTGACCCTTATCAAATTACCAAACCCACAACCACAACCTTGCCTTAACCAATTTTCAGCATTAGTATAATCAAACTAGTTGCATTATTTTAGTTAACTTAGAAAAGCATGTAAGTTTATAAATTAATTGGATATAATTTTATGTAGTATATTTAATTTTTATAGTCATTTAATTAAAATATATTTATTTTATCATTTCCACTTAAGTGTTTTAATTAAGGTGGATTGACAGCCTCCTAGAAATCTTTTGCTTCTAGGATCTAGCTCATGCTAGGAAATCCACCCAACTACTTGTCTAACCAACAAATTTTGTGGTAGTGATTTATTATTTCAGGTAATTATTACATTTCCAAAGAGTATTTCTAAAAAAATTTAGATTCAACATGCATGCATTCAACAGGTATTCTTCTACACACCCTCCTTAACTAGGATTTTCTTTTCACACTTAAGAAAAAGCAAAAAATAGACATAAATATTTTGGCATGCCCGATGGGACCCTTGAGTTTTCCTGGGTTAATTATTTATTTTAATAAATTTATTTGAATTAATAAAATTACATTTATATGTAATTTAATTTTTGAAAATTAATCATTCCTTTCTTTCAAAATGTAAGTTTTAGTTTCTTTTGTTTTAGAAAATTAGAAACTAAAAAAGTAAAATTTTCACTCTTTTTTAATGCATTTATAAAATATCAAAATAGTATTCATCTCCACCAAGAACCTATTTTATAATACCTCATCTCCACTACCTTGTTCAATGGAGATCTTTCCTATTTTCTCTCCTAGAGATCCCAACCTTTATAGGATCTTGGATAACAATCCTTTCACCTTAAATCATTACCTTGCATTGCAAGCCACTTATGATCCCTTCCTTACTAATAATCAACCCAACCTTGTTTACAACAAACCCAATCCTATCTAAAACCAACCCAACCTTATCTATAACCAACCTAACCCTATCTAAAACCAACCCAACCTTATATATAACCAACCCAGCCTTGTCTATAACCAACCCAACCTTGTCTATGATTAACCTAAGCTTACCTATAACTCATGAAACTCTAACTTAAACCAACCCAAAAACTATCAACCTTCACTTAAACTAAAACTTGAGTTTGTTGTAGTGATAATAGGTTAGATAGCTAGATTAGAGTCAAAACTTAGGCCATCTATTTTTGGTATCCATGATCAATCAAACCTCACTTAAAACTAGTTAACGGCTTATCATCAGCCATTTAATTATTATCATGCCCAACCAAAAACCTATTATCATCTATCGTATCAATCACCCCAACCTTGTCAAAGCTTCATCCACTTCTCCCAACCATCATATCAACCTTAACCCACCTTATTAACCCAATCAATTTCATCACCCTTAATTGATCAACAAGCATATCAATCAATGTGTCAACCTAACTAACTTGTTAACCTATCAAACCAATTAGCCTCCTTAAGCCAACCAAATAACTTATAGATAGTTTCACACCCTATTGTGATAATTGAGACATTTTCACACCCTCTTTTGGCCCTTAGTTAACCTAAGACTAAAAAAACTATAATAAAACCAGCCTTAACCAATCCACTTGTTGACCAAGTATAACATTTACAAATTTTTTTACAAACCACAATTAAGGAAACCAAACAATCTTTTCCACTTCCCCTTTTAGTGAATCAAATCCAACTAGAATCATCTCACACTTATGAGATGCACATGATTAATGTTTTTATTGATAAACCTATTACTACTACTTCTTCCACCCCATTCATTGAAGTGGTGGAATCACTTCCCAATCCTTTGGATTACCAAACAAAGGAAGCAACCACTTCCTTCCTTTCACTTGACACCATTACACCTTCCTCCCCCACCAAAAACTCAGCTACTCTTCCTTTGGAAATCATTCCTTTAGAATAGGTCACCTTATCCAATCCATCCATGGAAGAAGCATCTTCTCTAAATTTTGAACCTTCTTCCAAAAACATATATGGGGAAACCATTCCCTCTTATTCACCCAATGTTTTAAGCTTTGAAATTAATGATAAAGGAACCAAACCTATCTACAAGCCCTTTTCTAGGCTAGTAAAAAGCCTAGAGTTCACTTCTCAACCCAATCTCAATAGATCCACTTTCTTGCATCATCTTGGCCTCCCCTATCAAAACAAGAAATAACCCTTATCTTCACTTGAATCCACCCTCAAACCTATCACTACCTCAACCCCATCCTTAGATGCTTTATCCTCCAAAACCATAGGGAAACCATCTAACCCACTTCCATCTAAAATTGTTAAAAATTCTTACACCTCTCTGACCAAACCCATCAAGAATCTAAGAATACTTCCTATTCCTAGCATAGCTCACCAATCTTTGATTGACCTAACTTCATTAAGTACATAATAGAAAACTTTGACTAAACCTATTAAAATGGTGGAATCTATTAAACCATTTGGAAATAGACCCATGCCCCATCCTATTAAATATTCTACTTCCAAACCAAATAAGCAACCCCAACCTAACCAATCTACTAAAACCATTCCACAACTAATAACTTCCTAGGTGAATCCAACTCCTAAAAAGGCTCCCACTCCAAATACCAAAAATCCATCACCCCCAACACCTTTAATTGAATCCTATTCAACCATTTTACAAAGGTTGTTGTAAACCTCCTCCTTAAACTTACCACCTCTCAAACATTTCCAACCTATCAAAACTTTTGACCCTTCATCCTCAACCAAAATGGTTTAATGCCAACTTAGTTTGTGTATACCATAAGACAACTAGACATGACATAGATAATTACAA
Organism: Torreya grandis; assembly: GCA_037957365.1. Taxonomy (NCBI): domain Eukaryota; kingdom Viridiplantae; phylum Streptophyta; class Pinopsida; order Cupressales; family Taxaceae; genus Torreya; species Torreya grandis. Next base: position 3,164,127 of record JARHVA010001022.1, on the reverse strand, counting down.
ATATCTCAAAGCACTCATCCACAAGTTATATGAGGATAATCTATTATTAGATGAACCTCCCTTAACCAAGCCATCCCAACCTAATTGATAAACCAAAACTATCCCACCACCCATAACTTTCGTAGTAAAACCTAATGTTAGGAAGGCTCTTAAAACTAAAAACCTATCATCTGCAACACTTTTTCATGAATCCTATTCAACCATTTTACAAAGGTTATTGTAAAAATATTCTTTAACCTTACCATCTATCAAACGTTATTACCCTATCAAAAAATTTGACCCTTCACACCCAAAACTATCATTGTATAATGACCACCATGTGTGCTCTTACCATAGGATACTTGGCCATGATACAGAGCACTGCAAGGATTTTAAAACCATTATCCACTACTTTTATGAAAAGGATAATGTGTTATAGATTGAACCTCCTTTGAGCCCATTACCAACCCAACCATCAACCAAACCTACCCAACACTTGTCTATTCTCCTATTCTCACCTAATAGTGAGGAGGAACTAAAGCAACAAGCTAAACCAACACTTCCTTTTATCCACACCATCCATATAGTTACCCACTCTGATTTCTTACAAAAGGATAAGGGAAAGGCTAAAGTGTCCATTCTATGTACATACCCTTCAAAACCTCAACATTATAATCAAATTGAACCATAAACACCTTCAATTTGGGATCTTTTTCCCACCCATGCAAATAATAAACTAAGGGAACTTTCCTTCCATAAGGCTTTAACCATTTATTAACTTCAACCATACCCTAACCATTGACTAAACTAACCCTTGGCTTTTTTTGCCTCAACCTATCAACCAAACCTATCCATTAACCCAACTAGAACTAAGTGGTATATCAAATTAGGGAAACCCATTTGGACACCACCTGACCTATTTAAATTATCCCATCAAACCTAACCAACCTTACCAAAAACCTTGAGAGTTTAAAAGGAAAATTGACATGTGACCAACATGGAGGAAAGTAAACAAGGAAAATTTTATTTCAATTGGCTTGGACCTTACATCATTACCCATAAGTATGGATTATGAGCTTATCATTTATCCTCTCTCAAAGGCAAACTAGAACTTGAGCCTCTCAATGTTTCACATCTATGTCTTTTTTTCTATTAAGGAAGGATCAAGCTCATTCTTTTTATCTTAGTTTCATACCTTGATTATGAGATTTTAACATTCACCCATATTTTCCTCTCCTTTTGAGGACAATTTATTACAACATAGAACCATGTGATTAATCGTCATAGCTATAGCCTAATCTTAAATGTGGGTACCACAGCTCTACCCATATCATGGTTCTCATGGATAATTTTAATCTCTAAGAAGATGGAATCCCATGGTTACTGTCTCTCAAAAACCACACCTTTTCATATCATTAACCTTCTTGTGTTAAAATTTCACCTCATAAAGGTAAACCTCTAAACCTAATTACACTTATCTGTGTCTAAAAATATTGCATCCAAAAATAATTTAGATATCAAAATACTACTTGGGTCAATATCTTAAGCATTGCAAACTATTCCTTTAAAGTATAACTACCCAAAAATAAAATAAATATTTCAAAATATAAAGTAAACTACTCCCTTGAATGATAACTATCAAGACTATTGAACAAATCCAATAAGCTTAGACCACTCTCTTGGAGGATGGCTAAGTTAACTTTGTAAAAAGTAGAGAAATTTCTTGGAAGCTTCCCACATCGATCAAATTCCCATATATAGTAATAAAGAAAAAGACACACTATCAAAATCAAAGAAAATTCTAAATAATCTTGAAAGTTACAATTAGCTCTCAAAAGGCATAATAAGTTGGAAGTTACAATCATCTTTCACATGTAGAATTTCTCCATTGATCAGTCTACATCTAACATATGACATGGACTTGTCTATTACCATTATTAGGTCACTTATAGAAGGAGAAAACTAATTCACATGAGGTTATCATACATATGACCCATTACCCTTCACACTACTTATCACCCATCTTCTCTTTAGACTATCCATAAATAAAGGGATTTAGAGCTTACTTGACACCCTATGATCAAGATACCTTTTTTATTGACTAACGACTGTTCATGCATAACATTTACATGGATTATATTCATTAAGCCTATCCCACTTTAGGTCTATTTTTAGTCATTGTCAAAAACAAAGCATCATGTGCTTTTCTTAATGTGTTTGGTTGATGTTTTCATCATGACATTTACCATCTAGTGTTGCAACAACAATAATCATTCCTTTTATATTAAGTGAGATTACAACAACCATAACCATACCAATCATAACCATAACCATAACATTCATAAGTATCCACACAACCTTAAGCATGATAACATTTGACCAATGACATCCAACTCATTTTATACATAAAAAAACTATGCAATATTTTATTTAGGGTGTGAGGAGTTGCATGAAACATATAAATTTATCAAAATATCCATGCTTCACCTCAAAACCGTACATATATTATTTTCCTACCTAAGCACTAGGTTGATTTTCTAATGACTATAGATTTATGTTCACCCATATTTGTACTTGATTATTCCCTAAACTAGCATCCATAACATTCCCTATCTTAGTGGTTTTAAAAGGGTGTACTCTATTCTCCTCTTCCAAATTCATCCCCATAGGGTGAGAATCATATTCCACTCTAAGTCTTTCACCCTACTCACCTATTGTATCCATTTCATCCCTCTTCTCTAGTTATTCTACTTGCATAGGTACCACTAGTTGTTGCCTCAATGCACATCCCCTTTGATAGTGAGGGTTCCTTCCATAGATAGGTTGATGGTCATGTTCTCCAACCTTATATATTACATAGTGAAATTATCACCTTATTCATTACTACAAAGGTAAGAGTTTAGGATCAAGCTCAGGATGTGGGTGTCTTTTCTCTTGTTGTTGATATAGAAGTACATCCATTATCACTATTACATGTTGCAGTATCTAGTAGATCTACACATTCACCATATTGATTATTTCAAGTTACAAGAGTTGTTGATTATCTCCACCATTATTCCCATTGTTTATCATCTTCAACCTTGTGTAGTTATCTACACTCTCTAAACCTAAAAAAAATAACTCACTGATAGACATTTGTCCTTATCATGATTCTTTAAATAGAATACTTGACCATTATTTCTCACTGGCATGATTCTCCATAACATCAATGGAGAAGGTCATATAATGTCATTGATTCCTCTGAATAGTCTTCCCATTTAAAATGGTCATGTCTACTTGCCTTTTGTGTAGACACGTACCCTTGGTCCACCTAGCCATTTTAATAAAGTTATCATACGCCATCATAATTTCCCTTTGTCACCCTTGTCATCTAATCTACATCTGATGTCTTTGATTATTTTGCATCTTGCAATCCTTATGGGCCTAATCATTATCACCTTTACCTTAGTTGATGTAAATTGGTTTCTATTCATGTGCCACCATAATGGTCATACCTCCAAAACTACCACTATTTATGGTAATGGTAGCTTTTAAATCCTTGATATTGTAGAAACTCTTCCATCAAAGGTAGGCTACCATGAATTCATAATGATACATTCAACTTCATATCTCCTCTAACCTCTTATTACTACCATTCGACTACCATAGGTTATGAATGTTAGGCCCCAATCATTGGCATTACCTGCTTGAACATGGTAGTATTTTACTTTTTGCTAGCTAAAAGTTCATCCATAGCTGGGGAATGATCACCTTCTCCAAGTATGTAATGGATCTCCTAGGCCATGAAACTTCTTATTAGTTAGGCCTAACCTAGTGGAACCCCAAATCATTAGTTCCAATGAATTAGGATAGAATATGTAGACATGGCCACCTTTCATCTAGCCTACCCATACAGCTCTTAGGTTAGGCACAATCCATCCTCTATTATTCACCACCCTACCAATTTCTTAACTTGTAGGATTTACTTGACTATCAAAAAAATTATTTGTAGGTCATCACTTCACTACTACCCTTAAAACTTGACTCATAGTGATGATGACCTTTCACCAACATAACTATGTAGATCTTGATAGAAACCCACCACCTAAAATTTGGCTCATAGTGATAGATAGTAGCACTATGCTTATACCATCGTACAATTTTAGAAGGTGTAACCTCCTTACAATAACACCTCTTCTTTGGATTAGCTCCATTGAAGGTCATTTGTGGTCCTTAACATTATGTTCCCTTCTTATCTATCTTACCATACCCATTAGTGTCTCTCATCCTACTAAATGTGGGATCATTATGGTAACTATTCACCAATCTATACCATACACTTTCACCATCACCTTCACCAAAACCCAAAACCATTATTTTACAAAACCTTCTCCATCAAACCAAACTAACCCATGTGGTCTAACAAATTAGGGCAGCCAATTTGAACCACTCACCCAAACTTGTTGAACTACATTGGCCTAATGTCCATCGACTATGCAGGCTTTTCTTGACTTCTAAGGGTAGTTTAGCCACTAATAGATAATTACCCTCCCCTTTTCCTTTTCATTAACTTCCATTTCTAATAATGCTCTCTTTCCTAGGTCATCTTATATCAGGGAATCTTTGGATTTTTCCTAACATCCTTGTATTTTAACATCACTTAATACTTCCTATTTATTGTTCTCTAATTGTTGGGAGAACTATGTTGGCCTAAGGTATTTTTGGACAATGTAGGAAATGCTTAGTTATTGAGGTGAGATCAGTTGCATATTTTATGTTATTTTCCCTTCTCACCTAAAATCTCTTCGTCCACTTCTCTACCTATCTCCTCACCACCTCCCTCCCTTTAGTTTGTCAATCTCTTTTAACCACTTTTCCAGCATGTTAGTCCCTTTTAACACAAGGATTGACAACCTTACTCATTGGCCCCTCTTATCTCCCATAAAACCACCACCTAATCTACTTTGTTGGCCTACTTGACACCTTTCCTTATGCATGATTCATGGCTCACTTCCACACCCACCTTTTGAATATTTTACCTCTCTTTCCACTTTTTACCAATCTTTTCCCCTATCTCCTTTGTCTTCTTTTTCCATCCTCATCATTTCCTCTTGTCCTTTGTAATTTGTCACACCCTCTTTGTCACTCTTATTTCCTCACGAATTCCACATCATAATATGCAACTTTATAGCTTTCTATTTCTTTTGTTGTTATACATTTTATTTACATGTACTACCATTCTGTATCATTTCACCCCTCTTCCCATCATACCCATTTTCCATTCTTATTTTTTACTTTTGTATTCATCCTTTCTGTCTTCTTTTTTCCCTCCATAACTAGTTTCTACCTCTATATTTAGAGAAGCCTTCCATAATTTCCTATTTTCTTATTATTAGTTCTTTCCTTTTGCCTTTTGCATTCCCCTTTTCCTCTTTCCATCTTAGTACTCACTTGTCTTTTGCATCTATGTGAGTATCCATGCTTTGTATCCCTACTTCAATTATTCCTTTTTCTTCTTATCATCTTTGATCTTCATCCTTTATCTTTATCTCATTCCCTTTCATTGTTTTCCACCATCCTCTCCTTTTTCTCCATTTCATTTCATTTTTCTCATCTTAAGGACACTCTTTGTTCTTCCCAAGCTTCTTTTTTTTCCTCCTATATGTCCATTCCTATCTCCTTTCATCCTTATCCACCTTCATCTTTATATGTGACCTCATTATTTTATTCACCTACCTCTTCATCCATCCATTGGTCTACCTTTACCTCATCCCTTGCATCCCTTTTATTTCCTCCCATTCAACTTACACCTCTTCAAAGTGTGGTCACCAATTGTACTGCTTCTATGTACATGTCCTTGTCTACTTCCTTGTGTCCTCCACACCCTTGCTTTAATGTACAAAATATAGTTAGGTTTGTTACTCCAAGTGCATCCATTTCTTCCTTTAATACCTTTTCATGTAGAGCCTAGACCCTCTTTTTTATCCCTCTGTAACTACTCCCTTCACCCTACTTATCACCTTTTTCCCTTTTCAAACCTCTACCCATTTTGAGATTATATGATCACAACATAAAAAATGCTATGGCCTCATAGGTCTTCCATTTGACCTTAGGATATATACCTATCCTATGACTCTATAACACAATTAGCCAAGCCCGTAGGCTCATATGACTAACAAATAAGCTTGAACACTACTAAGCCATAGGGATGAGGATTCCTTACCCACCCCTTATGGTCTTGCCTATTTCAAACCCATTTTACTTCAACCTTCAAAGATGTTAGAATAAAAACTAAAATGACCTTTAACTTGAATATTTGAGGTACCTACGTGTGGATGCTAGTTATACCCTCTCACATGACCTACCTCCCAACCAATAATTTCCCTTGATTCTCCCTACCCATCCTACATCCTTATATGCACCGTAATATCCCTGCTCTTTAATCACATTCCACCCAAAAAAAATTATATAAGTCACCTCTTCCACCAAACTATTTTCTCCTTGAACCTATTTTTACCACCTTTTTCAACTACCCAATCTTTCTATCTTCATACATCCTTCTTCTATTTTCCATCTCAATTTTCCATTTATACCATTTATTTTCCTTCCTATTTCAACCTACTCCATTTTATTATTATTATTATTATTATTATTATTATTATTATTATTATTATTATTATTATTATTATTATTATTATTATTATTATTATTATTATTATTATTATTATTATTCACCTCACTCCATATTCTAAAATCCCTCAGAGTTTTCTTTGAATTCCATGAAAACTCAGCGATTACTTATTTTAGGGCCCCACTAGCTCAAGGGTCAAGGGTTTATATCTTTACCACTTATCATTTACCCACTATGTTAATTTGATTCCCCAAATCACTGAATAATACCCTTCTATATCCTATTAATGACATTGTTGTGGAGTGTGCACAATGTTGGCTTATTTGGATGGTGATGAAAGAACCCATCAGGTCACCATGGTAATTTGAGAAGTGCCATATTCTCTAAAGCTTGGTAAAGCATATTTATCCCTCTTTTCAAATGGTGGAAAATATTTTATGCTTGAACTTACTTATCCATGTCTACAAATTCCTTTTTCATAGTTCAAGCGGTCATCTAATTGCATCCTAGGTAATCTCATCCACTAGTTCTACTAAACCAATTAGAAAACTATTTGATACCCATATTTTCCACCCTTTAGAGCTTTCCTTTCTCCAACATTCTTCAACCATACCTAACTACATGATATCAAATTAGGGAAACCAAGTTAACCAATAATCCCCACCTCAAAAGAACTATATGTGGCTTGACATTCTTTTTGGATTCATATCCATGGAACTATATAGGTATCAACCACTTATCGAGTGCATCTAGAGTCAGCTCAGCCATCCTTTTAATTCCACTACCCAATCCACCCATACTTTCACCATGCCCATATTGACATTGGTTTCTTTTGACCTAGACCATTAGCATGTTTTGTGATGACTTTTCATGGTCATTTTGACCACACTGACCAACCTTGAATTGTTGAAATTTTGAAATTTTGTACCACCTCATGCATGACCTAACCAATTGTGTTTTCTACAAGAGAACTTCCTACCCTAGATACTTGCACCCAATATAGACCCTACTTAGATGGCTTGATAGACCTAACCATATTGGCTATGACCAACACTATAGACTAGTTATCCCTATCATGTGTCCTTCAAAGTTCAACCTTATTTTTACCAACATTGGTAGCTTTAGTCTTTACATAATCTTGAATATCATGCTTAGTCACCTTTCACCCATTGGCATTTCACATGCCTAGCTACCTTTTGGCACTACCTAGTGCCTCCCCACCAACTACTTATCAAACCTACACATGATTTAACCTTTCCTCATCAACTCTTGGTTTGAAGGGGAACACCTCCTCCTATACTTGGGGCACCTTGAACTTCAACCAAGTGATTCATTTTTCTTATAGCTTGTTAATTCAAAGCTACATAACAAAAAGGGGCAAAATGTAAACAATATAAAACTACACACTTACAATTTTTAATGACTAAATGCCTCATGACCCCTAAATTACCCATAAAACTTATTAACCCTTAACCAACCCTTATTAACCTATCCAAATCATTATTCTCCTATTCAAAAATACTATTTGAAATTACTATTCACTATCACTATTCACTATGGGATCCATTATCACTATTTATGATGACATGGCATGTGACATAGTAAATGACATGACATGTGACATGGAATATGACATGGAAAGTGATATGTCACGTGACATGGATTATAAGTGAATGACATGATGTGGGACATCATACCCCACTTGGGACCCTTTCCCAAGGTGCTTAATGACCTCATTTAAGCATCACAAGGTCCCCCATTAAAATATGGTGAATTTACCCTTAAGGGGACATCATTCAACATGTATATTGCCTTCACACATGAAATTGGCCTTAAAAATGAGATAAACACCTCTTTAGTGCTTTGGGAAAGACAAGGGGCACCCATTTTTGACTTTTTAACCTAAATGGGAGACTCACCAATGCAAATGGGAATCCCCACCAACCTTATCTTTAACTCATTCATGCAGCACATGGAAAATAGTGCTTAATTTTGTGTGCCATCTCTTTAAGTGATTTGATGAAGATGAGAAAGGATGGTGAAAATTTATTAGCCTCATTTAGACCCATGTGCATTATTCCCATTCAAAATTGGACTCCTGTGTAAGGTGGAAGACTCACCAACCTAAATGGGAATCCCCACCAACCTCATATTTTACTAATTCATGCACTACATGGTAAATGTCACCATAGTTCTACTATTTCCTCTTTTGGCATGATTTTTGACAAAAAAATGCTATAAATACCCCCCCCCCCCACTCCTTCACCTAAGGTTAAGTGGGAAGTTAGTCTTTGTTATTAAAATCTTATTTTAGGTCTTTAAATGAGGTCATTATTTTGGAGGTAGTCCACATTTTGGAGGAAAATAATTCAAATTAATGAATCTCCACCAAAATTGCCATGGGATTCCATCATCACATCATCAACAACATTAACCACATCAATAAACCTCAAGGTAACCTTATTTGGTTTTCTTTATTTTAGTAATTTAATTAAGTCTTTAATTTCATTACCCTAGCCTATACCCCTTAATACACTTTCCATATTAATCCATTTACCTCCTTTACCACCTTTTCTATTGTAATTCCATTTACCTCCTTTGCCCTCTTTACATCATTTCCACTTTTACCCTCTTTGCCCCCTCATCCCTTTGTTACCCAAGTTATTTTCTATTTTATCTTTTCAAATATTTATCCTTCTCATTATATTATCTTAATAAACCCCCAAAAAACCATTCTTTTGAACCTTATAAAATCACAAAACCCAAAACCATAATCATGCCTTAATCAATTTTTAGCATTAATATAATCAAACAGTTGCTTCATTTTGGTTAACATAGCAAAACATCCAAGTTTCTCAGTTAATTAGCTATCATTTATAGTATTTTATTGAAGTTTTACATTCATTTAAGGAAAATATTTTTCTTATCATTTCTGCTTAAGTGTTTTAAATAAGGTGGAGTGACAGCCTCCTAGAAAGCTTTCACTTCTAGGATCTAGCTCACACTAGGCAATCCACCCAACTATTGTCTAACCAACAACTTTTACAGTAGTGCTTTCTTATTTCAAGTCATTATTCCATAGCCAAAGAGGATTTATAAAAAAATATAGATTCAACATGCATGCATTAAATAGGTATTCTTCTACATACACTTCTTAACTAGTTTTTTCTTTTCACACTTAAGAAAAAGTGAAAATTAGACAGAAACACTACCATATATCTATGGAAAGTCCTTTATTCCTATGTTATTCTTTGATATATAGTATTTGGGACTATGTAATACTTATATTATGTTAGGTCCTTATTTTTTCCCTTAGGGCCATCAATCCATGCCAAATCTTTAAGTGTCCCCACCTTCATATAATGAATTAAGGCATATTCCATTCATTTATCAAGTTGGGTATAAATTGAATTAGGTTTGGAAACACACTCTATCATCTATATGATTGTAACACACTATATTGTATTGGGTAATATATATATATATATATATATATATATATATATATATATATATATAATATATATATATATATATGTATCTAGAAATTTGGTATACTATTGACATACTCTAAATGACATATAGATAAAGTGAAATCAACTACATGGTTGGGATTGGAATTCTCAACTAGTCTATAGTCACCCATATATATATAGATATAATTTTGGATTATCAACCTTGGGATTGGTATTATTATATGAAAAAATATAAATATATATATATATATATATATATATATATTTAAGTAACACAATTTCATCCCACCTTCTACTCAACTTCCTACCTATTTATTATAGGATGGAATTCTAGATACACACTCTCTCCATGGTTTAGGCATTGATCACCATATATATATTTGAATCCCACCAAAAAATCCTATGATATCTATGATTTAATTATTTTAGTGAAATATGATGAGTGAAATAATATTTTATTTGGTCCTTATTTGAGTGAGTAAAATTTGGAATCAGAACATAAGCCAATTAGGCACAAGTAGTGTTGTACCTAACACACCCCCATTTCAAAAAATGAGGACCCTTGTTCAAATTCTACAAATTTGTGATATAAATTAAACATACCACTTTATTATAGTTTACATAGGTATTTTATCACATAATATTTATTTGAATTCATCTAATTTTTCTAATGTTTGATTTTTATGTTTCCATGTTGTAGGCTTAATGGGGTCTCATTTGTGTGAACACTTCCTACTGACTTTGTACCTTTATGATAATTTGAATATTTGTTTTGATTAAGTCTTGGTATCTTGTTTATTAAATTAAATTTATGTTTAAATCATGTTAAAAACATTATATTAATAACTTTATCCTAAATTCTTTTTTAAATAAATTCAAAATTAATACAGGGCCAAAATTACTAGGGAACACCTTATTATATTTTTAAAAAATAGCCTAAAGTGTTATCCAATGTCTTAAATGTATTTTATACAACAAAAAACTTTATGTTAAAAATTATATCCTTAGTTTATTAATGTTTCTTGAGTCCTAAATTTATTTAATTATTTGCAAAAATGGGTTAAATGATAAGATTCCACTTGGTGAGATCTCAGAGCTCAATAAAGAGATCAATGACCCATGGGGTAGAGTTTATAAAGTTAAAAGTAAATGATGTACAAGTAAAGATGCAAATTGTATGTTTATTCATGCACCAAATATTTAATGGCATGGGGTAGAGATATGAAGTAAATAGATCTATGAAGTAACCTAAGAGTGCGAAGTGGTAACATTTTGGGAGCCTAAATGCAAGATCAATGATATGTAGTCAACATGTCAACAAAGAAAAATCCACATGAATCTTCCAAGTGAGTAGAGATTCTAGAAGAAGTGAAAAGTGTCAAAGCTCATAGGAGTCAATAATTTAATCAACTAAATCTATGATTCATGCTAACTTGGGCACTATAAATTTAATGGTACATGATCAAGATTAAAATGTCAAAAGGTTTTTAAAAGTGAGCGATGGTGACAAGTATCACCATCACAAGAAAACTAAACATAGATCTAATGACCCATATATATAATTAGGGTCAACAATTCATAGATGTTTATAATGAACATTGGTATTGATAGATGGTAATATCTCAGTAATGGATAAATTAAATCAATGATTCATGATTGATCTTAGATGTAAAAGATCAATAGTCTGAGATCAACATATACATTTTAAAGAAGCATAGAGAACCCTGAGAAGCCACCTCATGGCATAAAGGCATTTGAGATGTGACTTTAATGTACACAAAGAGTCCTAAAGAGATACCAAGTGGCACATGAATGTCCAATTATGTAGAAGAAAGATTGATAGAGTATAATTAATTCATGTAATTGAGATTGATGATGCAAACTAAGACATACTTTTAAAAGGTATTAGAACCAATATAAGGCTACCAAGTGGCATGATCTTATGATCTTAGAAATTAAGATCTATTTTTATCTAGTTTCAAGGTTGCATAGGGAGGTGACACATTTTCTAAAAGGACAAATGGACATATTTCAAGTATCAAATGGGCATTGTGACATGACATTGCCATATAGAATAAACACATGTATATTTTTGCACTTGAGTTATACTAGGTTATTTAAATGCATACTAATGGGAAGTTAGTCATAGTTAAATATGGTTATTATAGGTATTTAAATTTTTAAAGGTTATACTTTTCTTTGACACGTGTTTGAATTTGATTTTAAAATGGCATACTTAAAATAACTGATAGGTTGTTCTCACAACCTATAAAAGAAGCTATTATCATTTAATGCATATATTTGTAGTTTTCATGTAGTTCAATCTATAATTGTAAAAGTTTCCCTTTCTTTTACACATGCACATGTTGCAAGGCTTTTGCAAAGGCTAACTTAAACTGATAACTATAAGTAGACTCCTATATGGTTTTTACCACAGTTAGATCTCAAGTTCTAACTATCACATGTAATGACTTTACATAGGCTTGGAGGATGAGGTAACCCCTTCCCCAAGGATATTTAAATAATTGTAATCCACTAATTAGAAAGAGTTATAAAATTTTTACTATCCAAGAAAAGCATCTATTTTTATTGTCATTGAATGTGTTTGTGTATTCTCTCTCCAATTAATGTGTAATTAGGCTATTCTTTTTTATTTGTATGATTAAATAATTCTTAGTATTTAATAACTACAATGAATTCTTTCTTATCTTGATTGATATGCTAGTCTTAGATGTGAAAAATATATTGAAGGATTAGTAAATTACCTTTATTATTAGCAATTAATTTTATTGATTCATGTTATTAAGTGTGTAGAAGTGCTTTCTTTTCATATAGTTTTTTATGTGTGTGTAAAATTTGCCTCAGATACTTCATTATCCTGAGCCATAATCTCCAAATTAAGGGTGTGCAATAGCTACTCTAAAAGGGGCAACCTTTGACTAAGGCTTATGAGTTTCCTTATTAGTATCCCCTTAGACTTCTAAACTATGTCTAACTATTGGTGTGTAATAGATGCTTGAAATAGGTATAGGTTTTGAAAGCACTTATCCATTTAGAAACTAGCCAGAGAGGTGATTCCTAAAAGTAAAGAATCTTCTTTTTTGCCTTACCCTCCCCTCTTTTTTTGAGTTTTTTTTTAGATCTACTCACTTTAGATTATCATCCAACCATCCATCTAATTCACATAGAGATTCACTACTTTTTAAGAGACCACCCCTCCATCCAAAATCCTTGTCAATAACCTACATGCCCTACCAACTATTCCACCAATAGCTTATTTAATTTACATACTTGTAACTCATGTCCTAGAATTTAGTTTTCCTCTATTAAGATATTAAAATTTTAGAGGCTACCTCATTGACTCAAGTGTGCATAAAATCTACATCAATAGTTTCACTAGTTCTAGAAAGAAGGTCCTAACCTCTAATAATGGTAGTTATTCTTTGTGTAGAGTTGCACTAGAATCACCCAAGAGAATGACCATATCTAATTCTTAAGTTGGTCTTATAGTCTCACCTCTATCAAATCATAAGATACCTATAATTATGACAAAATCCCCAGTTCATAACAATCTACCCCTTCCAACTGGGAACCCTTTACCCATAAGGAATCATGTACTAGTTAATCAAAAAATGGATTGACCACCTTGGTTAGTTAGATCTACTATTGCCGTCCTAGAAGATGTGTATGATTTACCTAGGAGTCTTGAGAAGTATTTTCCATCTTTTTCTCCTTCAAAAGTAAGGATAACAGAAGAACATATCAAATATTTCAAGGTTGTTTGGGATTAATGAATGTTGTAATGAAGATGTTATATTTAGATTATTCCCATTTACATTAATGGATGTTTCCTATGATTGGTATTTAAATCTAATGAATAAATCCATCACTTCTTGGGATGGATGTCAAACTATTTTTCTTACACAATTTTGATAGGTCACCAACCTTGGTTTTGTTTACCAACACTTTACCAGCATGAAGAGACATATTAATGAGCTTATCTAAGCTTTAAATGCATGGTTTCAAAATATGTACTATTGGTTAACTCCAAGGCATAAAATATATGATTTATTAGCATTGTATATGTACAAAAATTCCCTAGACCCCATCACTATCATGTTCCTGAGAAGGGTAGTTGATGACAACAATTTGACATTAGCATATGAGGAATCCTTCAACATAGATAGATAGGTCAATCCCCATACCCTAAGGATACCTAGTTTCAATAATGTCCTCCCAACATTAAACATGCTACCATAAATAAAGAAAAATGTTCTAGTATTCAATTAGAACTAACGCTACACACTACCTCCATTGACACAGAAAACATGGTTAAACTATAGCTTCTTGAATAATCATACATCAAGAAATGGTTACCAATATAATCAATAACCAACTGCACTTCCCACTACTATTTTACAAGGTACTGAATCTATAAAGGTAAAACTAGATTTTATTTAGGAGATGGTTCAAAAGTAAAGTAATGACTTCTTAAATATGCAATGGAGGATGGGCAATGCTAATGGCCCAATTGATAATCAAAAAATTGGATTATAAAAATATAATACACCATTCAATAGGCCTAGGAATAATATAGAGTAACCCAACAAGATTTCATAGATAACCATGGTAGAAACAACTCTTCCTAATTGGTACAAAATTCATAATACTTCTGAGCATGGTGGGCTCAACTGCATTAAATTTTGCATAGCATTCAAAATATTTCAATGAGAGGTGGTTAGATAAGACTAGATGCATAATCCACCTAAACATCATCTGAATCATAGCCCTTTTAATACTACCATTTTCTTTAAAACTCATGAGTTTCCCTTTCCATGTGAAGATGACAATGAGTCAAAGGACAACATGAATCAAGTTCACACTTTCTAGCAATGTTATAGAGGTGGATATAATCTAAGGAATAGATATCTACTCATAACATTTAATCCTATAAATAATACTAAAATTACACCTAATCCTAAAGCTTATAACAATCCACCTCCTCTAATAGGGAGTGATCAACCTCAGACTAAAGAAGAACCTATAAATGGAGGATAGAACATTGCAAAAGACATGAATAAGATCAAAGAAAATATAACTCTTCATGAATTAGCTCAGATTACCAAACAAAAGGATCTACCATATAATTCTATTATAAAGAAGACAACTATGGATAAATCTAAAGCATCTATGGACAAATCAAAAGCATCTAACACCAATGATATCTAAAAGATTAATCTAGAAGTTACACCATTATTACTAATTATCAAGTCTTTTGGTAAAAATATTCATAATTATTTAGTTAAGTTTGGATCATCTACAATTTTCATGCCTAATTTCATATGTCAAAATCTTGGTTTAACACCAAACCCTTCAAAGAGGATCGTTTCATAGTTGGACAAGATCACAATGCATGTAGTTGGTGAACTGAGGGATTTGCATATCCAAGTAGCATCTAAACCACATGTTTAGATGACCATTGATATCCTAGTGGTGGACATACCTGAAGGCTATGGTCTACTACTAAGTAGAGATTGGTCCAAAACACTCAATGGGTATCTTTCTATAGACTTCTCTTATATATGGCTACCATGGAGAGGAATTGTAAATCAAATTAGAATTGATAGAGATCTGAGAATGAAGTATCCCATCATGGAATATAATGTCAAGAATGAAGAGGTAAAATATAAGTCTCTTAGCCTTAGAATTTATACTTTTACTACTCAAAATCAAGTATAAAAGTTAGAACCTAAAGATTCCAAACAACTATGGACTTTACACTTTGATGGCATTAGATACAAGAAAGGATCATGCATGGGAATTGATCTAAATGATACACAAGGTAAAAATTATTTGGAATCATACGTATTACAATTTACATACATGAATAACATATTTGAGTATGAGGATTTAATTTGGGATTGCAATTTTCACTTAAAAATAACATAAAATAGATATTAGTATCTGGTGACTCAGAACTAGTATTTAGCCAAGTTAAAAATAAATACTAATGCAAGATATCTTATTTAAGATGAGAAAAGCATAAATCATGGGACCTAATTTAAATCTTTGAATCTTTCAACATAATAGCTTTTCCTAGAGAGAAAAATCAAGTTGTTAATTAACTAGCTACTACTACTTCTAATCTGGAGCCCCTCCAAGAATCTAAGGTAAAAAGGTTCTCCATTGAATTAGTGCCTTGTCTCTATGTTATTAATAATATAGAAAATTTCCAAGTTTTTGATGATGACCAATAAATTATTTAGTATATAAAAAATTCAATGGAATTTGAGTCCCAAATAATTGATTACAAGGACATTAATTACCTCTATTAAGAGCAATAAGATAGGAAAGGTATTATCCAACTCAAAAAAAATGCATCCCAACTAGGTTGTTCTCTTTGGAAAGGTCATTTGATATAGACCCTCAAGCTTATCAGATTAGGTTTCCCACGGTAAATGAATCAAACTTTAAAAGAGAAAATATGGGAGATTAACATAGCCCATGCTATGTTAATATTAGTCTCAGCTGCACCCCAGAAGAGAGATAATGAGTGAAGAGTTTAATCACTTGGTATAGGCATGCCATTTCTTAGACATATGAAGACCTGAAAGTATATGAACCATAGGTAATTACTCATATGATTCCCTTGAATCCATATCACTAGCCATTCAAATAGAGGTAGAGACTAGCCAATCCTATTTTGGAATCTCTAATCTAGAGAGAAATGGAGAAGCTATTAAGCACATAAAACATCTTTATATTAAGACATTCTACATGGGTGGCCAATTTGGTCCCATTAAGAAAGAATAATGGTGAGATAAGACTCTATATGGATTTGAGGAACCTAAATAAGGATTCTAAAAAGGAAATTATCCCTTACCTTCTCTATATGAAGTTATACAAATAGTGAGTGATTCCAAAATGATGCCCTTCTTGGATAGATTTTTAGGCTATAATCAAGTATTAGTGCATTATGAAGATAGAATGAAGACTACATTTACCATAAAGTGGAGGACTTATGCATATAAGAGGATGCCATTTGGCCTAATAAATATAGTTTATACCTTTCAATGTCCCATGGATCATGTATTTAGAATACTGATAGGAAAATGCATAATCATTTACATGGATATCTTATGATTTTTTTAAAGAATAGGGATGATCATATAAGCCATCTCCAATCCATATTTTAGAGATGTAGAAGGTTTGATATTTTATTAAACTTAGAAAAGAGCATATTTTGAGTCATTGAAGGCAAGCTCTTGGGACACATCATCACCAAGGATGGAATCACCATTGATCCAAACAAAATTCAATTAATTTCAAGGATTAAATAACCAAATAGAAAGAAGGGATTCAAATCATTCTTCAAAAATATTAACTTCATAAGGAAGTTTATCTCAAGATGTGTAGATATTGTTAGACCCTTGAACACCATGATTAAATAGGATACTAAAATATAATGTATGGTTGAAGCTCGAAAGTCATTTTAGGACATTAAATATGAAATATCATAAGCTCCAATATTAATCAATCCAGATTTCATGAAATATTTCTACATGTATTCATTTTCTTGAAAACATACAATTTCTATTGTTTATAACACAAAATAAAGATAAAATTGAGCATCTAATTGTGTTTATGAGCACCAATTTGACGGATGCATAACTCAGGTACTCCATGATTGAAAAATAGATTTTTTCCCTTGTCAAAGTAATAAAGAAATTTTGACATTAAATTTTGAGGAATAAAATCATTACCATTATGCCTAATCCTACTGTCAAGCTTACCCTAAAGTAAAATGAATTAAGAGAATATTGAGGCAAGTGGATGGCAAATCTACAAGAATTTGATATAGAAATCAAGCCTAAAAAAATCATTCAAGGTCAAGGCATTATTTAGCTCATGACTGAACTTGATCCATATATCACCATTGAAGAGATATGTGAGGCTCAATTATCCAAAGAATAATAGTATATCGATGTCATACAGTATTTTCTTATAGGTACTTATTCTCTAAAACTTAACAAAGAATGAAGGAGAGATTTGAGGCTTAAAAATGCTCATTGCATGATTAAGAAGGGAGTTATCTATAGAATAAATTATGAAGACATTTACCTTAGGTGTTTGTCTATAAAGGAATCTAATTACAATAGAAAATAGGTAGTGGTCATTCCTCTGGGAATGCCATAAACCATAATATCTTAATAATGGGTTATTACTAGCTAATTTTTTTTAAATATGCTCATGCTCATGTGAGGACATGCCATAAATACTAATATGTAGCCAAAAGGGAAGTACACATATAAATGCCCTTACATCTAGTTGTTGAAGGAAGACCATTTTCCTAGTGGGATTTATACTTCATTGGCATCATCAACCTAAATTCCTTAGTAGGCCATAAATTTGTGCTTACTGCTACTAATTAATGCAATAGATGGACCAAAGCCATAGCCACAAATAATTATAGATTGCAAATGTGATTCATTTCTTGGAGGAACACAACAATAAAATTTACACACCCATTTCTTTGGTTTGTGATAATGGACCAACTTTCATATCAGTAGGATTTATTGAGAGCCCACACAATAACTAGATTATTATCAAGTTAGCCTCTACCCATTACCCCTAGGAAAATGGACTGGTAAAATCAATGAATAAGAATATGATAGATGCAATTAATAAATCAGCAAGGGACAAACCTAGGGACTAGCACAACTTGTTAAAGTATGCTCTTTGGGTAGGCCAAATGAGATATAAATAAGCCCTTAGATCTTCATCCTATCTGTTAGTGTATGGATGCAGTCTTATATTCTTAATATGCTAAAGTTACCCACTTATCAGTTCATGTAAGACTACAAGGAACCATGTAATGAAGAAAATTCAAAATTATTATACATAATAGAAATGGAAGATTAAAGGACTAAGGCCTTACAAACATTCAACAAACACCAAGGTGTGGTCAAGAGGTGTTTTGATAAGAAAATGAAGGTTAAAACATTCATGATTTATGATCTAGTTCTACTTTGGGATAAATCCCATGAGAAGAAATGACAACATGATAAGTTTACCTCACTATGGATTGGACCATACCATATTTTAGAGATCATGGGCAATAATGCACTTCATTTGAAGGACCTGTAAGGTAATGAGCTTACATATCTAGTCAATGGATAGTCTTTAAAGTTCTACTTTATGGTTGTGCCATCTATAGATATTAATTATTGATGAGGGGGTGGATATATTTATTATTATATTAATTTCTTTCTTTCTTAGATTAGTTTCCTACGTTCATAGTTTAGTTGTTTTTTTAATTTATCTAAAAATTTGAATTATGTTTTCTCTAACTATAACCAAGCTAAAGATATAAAACAATTGAGCTTATGACTTATAAAAAGGGGAAAATAAAAATTTGACAACTTGGGACTAGTTTACAAATTGGGCATATTTATGTGTTTTGATTCTTCAGGATAAAGGTATGTAATCATGAATCATTCTAGATATTGTCATAATTGAATACTTTTATCATGTATGTGGATGAGGATTTTAGAGTAATTTGTAAAAAATTATAAAGTCTTCTTATTTTATTGGATGAAATGCACTTACCATATTAAATACCAATTGGAAATGACAATTATGGGTATAGATGTGGCTGGTAGGGACATTCTAGTAATGATTTATTTTATAATTATACCAACTCACTAGAATTTTAGCTCTTTTATTTTCATTCAAGAAAAAAATAAAAATAAAAGAAGAAAATAACCAATGGGTTCAAAAGATAAAAATAAAATATAAATCAAATCAAAAGGCTCACATGATGAAATAAGGTCAATGTACCTCACATCATGATTAAAAGAAAATAATAGAAAGAGAAGAAAATGAGCCTAAGGTATCTCTATCAGTGTTATAGATGCCTGCATGGAAGTATAAAAATATAAGCTTTAACAGATACTAGAATGAAACCTACAGCTTCATCAAGCCTTTGCAGATTAATCACATTGGGGGTTAGATTAATTAGATGTTTGACATACACAGATCCAAAAAATTGGAAGGAAAGTATGTTGTGTGAATCAACTTAGGAGTCTCTTTCATGTTTTTGATTTAAGTATTCTTATATGACATATCACATGATTTATTTAAGGATTTCTAACAAAAAATTTTGTGTTCTTGAATATTCAAGAGTATTAACCTTGTGAGTCACCATTTGTTGTACCCAACATACCCCCATTTTTGAAAATGAGGACCCTTGTTCAAATTCTAAAAAATTGTGCTATAAATTAAAAATCCCACTTAATCAGAGTTTATATAGGTCTATTATCACATATTATTTATTTGAATTCATATAATGTTTCTAATGTTTGGTTATTATGTTTCCATGTTGTAGGTTTAATGGGGTCACATTTGTGTGAAAACTACCTAGGGTCTTTATAACTTAATGCTAATTTGCCTCTTTATTTTGATTAAACATTGGTATATTATTGATTAAATTGAATTTATATTTAAATCATGTGAAAAAACCTTATAATAATAACTTTATCCTAAATTCTTTTTGAAATAAATTCAAAACTCATGTGGGTTTAAAATTACTAGGGAACATGGTGAGATCTCAAAACTCAACAAAGAGATCAATGACCCAAGGGGAAAAGTTTATAAAGTTGAAAGTTAGTAAATTCTAAGATAATATTGATGGTATATGATTTTTCATGCACAAAATATCTAATGGCACATGGTAGATATATAAAGGTAATAAATCTATGAAGTAACCTGAGAGTTCTAAGTAGCAACATATCAAGAGACTGGATGTGAGATAAATGGTCTATGATTAACATACAAAAAAACAAAAATCCCCATAGAGATACCGAGTGAGTAGAGAGTCATGAAGAAGTGAAAAGTGTCAATGCTCATAGCAGTTGATAATTCAAACACTTAAATCTATGGTGTGTGTTAGCTCAAGTACCATAGATCTAACAATACATGATCAAGATTAAAAATTCAAAAGGATTTTAAAAGTGAGCAATGGTGACAAGTGTCACCATCACAAGACCACTTAGTAGAGATCCAACAACCCATAGGAAAAAGTAGGGTCAATAAGTAAAGGATGTTAAAAACAAACATGGGATCAATAAATGGCAATATATTAGTAATCGATAAAGTAAATAAATGATTCAGGCTTGATCTTAGATTCAAAATATTAATGGTTTTATATCAACATTGACATTTTAAAGAAACATAAAGAGCCCCAAGTAGCCACCACATGGAATAAAGACATTAAATATATTAATATAAGGTGCACAAAGAGTCTCAAGGAGCTACCAAGTGGCACATGGATATCCAATCACATAGAGTCAAGATTGATGGAACATGATTGATTCGTACAATTGAGATTGATGATGCAAAACAAGACATAATTTTAAAAGGTCCTATAAACAATAGAAGGCTTCCATATGGCATGATCTTGTGAGATTATAGATTAAGATTGACTTTTATATAGTTTTAAGGCTGCATGGGGAAGTGACACACATCGTGAAAGGATAAATGGTAATATTTCTAGTATCAAATGGGAATCATGACATGGCATTACAACATAGAATGAACACATGGATATTTTGATGTTTAAGTTCTAATAGGTTATTTATATGAATAGTAATGGGAAGTTACTCATAGTTAAATAGGGTTTTAGAAGTATTAACATTTGTAAAGGGATACTTGTCCTTGACACATGTCTAAATTCTATTTGAAAATCGCTAACTTAAAATATCTGATAGGTTGTTCTCATGACCTATAAAAGGAATTATTATCATTTAATGCATATATTTGTAATTTTTGTGTAGTTTAAACTATAATTGTAAAAGTTTCCCTTCTTTGTACACATGTACATATTGCATAGATTTTGTAAAGGCTAACTTAAAATGAGAACTATAAGTAGAATATTATATGATTTTGACCATAGTTATAACTCAAGTTCTAAATATCACATGTAGTGACTTTACATGGACTTAGAGGATGAGGTATCCCATTCCCCAAGCTTAATTAAACAACTGTAATCCACTAGTTGGAAGGATTAAAAAAATTCAATATACAAGAGCAACATCAATTTTGATTGTTGGTGAATGTGTTTGTGTATTCTCTCTCCAATTTCTATGTAATTAGGCTTATCTTTTTTGGTTGTATGATTCAATAATTATTAGAGTGTGAAATAGTTGAAATGAATTCTTTCTTGTATTGATTGTTATGCTAGTCTTAGATTTGCAAAAGCTATTGAAGGATTAGTAAATTACCTTGATTATTGGAAATTAAGTTGATTGAATCATGTTCTTCAGTGTGTATAATATATTTCCTTTGATATAATTTTTTTGTGTGTGAAAAACTACCCTAGATACCTCATTAGTTTGAGCCATAATATTGTGATTAATGGTGTGCAATAGCTACTATAAAAGGGTCAACCTTTTACTAAGGCTTATGAGTTTCCTATATCATTACCCCCTTATAATTTTAAACCATATATGACTGTTAGGTTGCAATAGCTACTTGCAATAAGCATAGGTTTTGAAATCACTTATCCATTTAGAAACCAACTAGAGAGGTGATTATTGAAAGCATATAATCTTCTTTTCTACCTTACCCTCACCTCTTTTTTGAGTTTGTTTTGATATCTACTCACTTTAGATTAGAAACCAACCATCCATCCAATTCATATAGAGATTTGCTACTTTTTAAGAGATCACACCTCCATCCATAAACCTTATCAACAACCCACATGCACTATCGACTATTTCATCAATAGGTTTTTCAAACCACATACCTACAACTCATTCCCTAGAGTGTATTTTACCTCTATTGAGATCCTAAAACATTATATGCTACCTCATTGACTTTGGTGTGCATAAAAAAGGCATCAAGTAGGAAGTTATTGTACACACCATCAAGGTATTAGATGGAGTGATTAAGGATAAGTAGGTATAATGAGAGAGTGAGTATATATGATGAGGTATAATGATGGAGTAATTATAGATGATGAGGGATTTTGAGGATCAATAAGGGAGTGATTAGGGAGGATTGTGGAGTGAATAAGGATGATGAAGAATGGTTAGGGTAAATGAGGGTGTGAATAGGGATGATGAGGGACAAATAAGTAGTGATTAGGAATGATGAGGGATGATGAATAAGTGATTAGGGATGGTGAGGTTACATGAGTGAGTGATTAGGATTATAAATGAATGATTAAAGATGATGAAATATGTTGAATATCATTAAGGGAGTGATTAGGGATGATAAGGGATGAGGATGGAGTAATTAGGGATGATGAAATAATGATTAGGGATGATGAGGGATAAGGATGGAGTAATTAAGGATTATGAGGGAGAGTGAGGGTCAATGAGGGAGTGATTAGGGATGATGAGATAAATGAGGTAGTGATTAAGTATGATGAGGGACAAAGAGGGAGTGATTAGATAGGATAAGGTATGAGAGAAAATAATTAGGGATTAAGTAGGATGATTAGTAAGTGATATTAACATAAATTAGTTGTTTAATGTGTGAAATTCATCAATGTGACCTATGTTTTTCAAATCATACCACTTTAGATTGAAATCAAAGTGAGTGTTTTGTAAACTTCAATTTTGATAAACCTATGACTCCTAAAAATGCTTTCAAGCTATATAGAAGGCACAAAGACCTTAATATGACTATATGTTTAACAAAAATGGACATATATTGCAAAATTTATGCCCTAAAATCCTTAGATTCAATATTGAGACCCTAAAATTCGTAAGTAATGACCATATTGGATTTTGAAAAACTATCTCCCACATCATAAAGAATGCATCTATGAGACCAAATTTATTAGATGGAGAGTGACCCTAATTTATTATATTTAATTAAATAAATTTAAATTATAGGGTATATAAATGTAACTATCTACCCCTTTCAATAGATCCTTTTTGTAATGTTAATTTAATGCGTATGTGTTCTAACATGTATGCATTATATTCATTAAACAAAAATGTGTATGTGTTATAACCCATTATAATAAATCCTTATTATTTTTAATTCAATTTGAAGGTAATGTGAACAAATTATAGAGTGTAAATGTTATAAATAATATGCATTATAGTGCATATGTGTTATAACATGTACACACTATAATACATATATGTTATGTTCACTAAACAAAATGTGTACATGTTTAGGTTTGATAATCCCAAACCTAGTTTGAAATAATGTGTATGTGTTATGTACATTAAATGTACATGTTATATATATTACACATATTTTTTGTGTCTACAACATGTACACATTATAGTAAATGTCCACATAATTATCCCCCAACTCTATGGACTTACCCTGTTAAAGAAAATGGAACATTACTTGAATAAACTTCCTTTTCCATTTATTCCTCAAATCATTACCTTTACACATGTGCTTTCAAACATGGATTTGGTTTGACAACATGCATTTAAACAATTAAAAAGTGTGACTAACCATTATAACCTTGGAAAATATGTGTTCCTTTCTTTGGATCTAGACCCATACCACATCAAGGCCAATCTCATTTGAAATCACATCACCATTAGGGATGAATTAGGATTTCATCCATGACTTGTTCTCTAATTTATCTATCTTTAAGTTTATATAAAATCCATTCTCCTTATATATTTGGTTCCTCTAATAATACATAAATACAATAGTCACCAACTTATACATAAAATAATTTGATGAGTCTATAAAATAGATCATTATATCCAAGTAATTACCTCATCCCCCCCTAAAAGTGTTACTTTTAAATATATTTATATGTTCATTAAATAAATCATTACTAATTTAAAGTATAAAATAAGTATTGTACCTTAGTTACTCTATGTAAGTTATTATTACATGTTAAACCAATTTGTTATAATTTGCATGGGAAAGAAACAAATATTTTATGTACAGATCATAATAACATACTATAGTCAAATATAGTGTAAGGCTCTTGAAGACTAGTCCAAATGAGCTTTCAAGATCACTAGTCTAGCTCTAAAGATACCCAATCTAGATCTGAATATGCTTGGTCTGGATTCAAAGATACTCAATCTAGCTATGAAGATGCTCACATTTGCTACAAATAATTCAAAAAAATATATAAAATAACACTTGAGGATTGTGCCTTGATGAAATACATACATACTTGATAATACATAGTCTAGTATATTTTTGGGAATAATTCTAACATCCATATATAGACTTTCCAAAAATAGTAATATCTATTTTTAACCATGGTATTTATAAAAGTTTCTGATGATGAAATATAAGTATTAAATTTTGATCTACTAATTGAATAAGACCAGATGATTATAATTGATACAAAAATTAAAAACAATAATAGATCAGTAATCATGTAAGGAACTAAATCCAATGATTTCCACTAGTTTTCCTTAAAATATGGAAAAGATGTTGGTCTTATTATTTAGAATAAGACAAGATTTTAGTTAGAATATGATGTTGTTAATTTGTTTATATATTTTAAGACATGGTAATCTATAAACACATCCAATTGATGATATAGAAGAGAAAAAATAGAGTCTTAATAATTAAATAGTTTGAGTACAATTATTTTTAGCATTGTAAGCATTTTCCAAAAGTAATGAGAAATTAATTTCATGAAGTTTATAAAAATATTAAAGTGTTATAATCACATTATGAATAAGTAAAACCTATTTTGATATTTATATGTTTATTTCATATTTTTGTGTATTTTAAAGTTTGTCATCCATTATCTTATACAAATAACTAAGCTATGTGTTTTAACTATCGGATTATGTGTTAATGTGTGTGTTGAAATAAAGCTTAATTTCATCATTTTCCTTTCAAATCATTTCCCTATCCAAAAAATATATTAGTTGTGTGTTTTCATTTCATACAATTTATATTTATGAAAATAAACTAAAAGTGTGTTTAATTTCATGGAATTCTAATTCTATAAAGATTGTTTCCATTCCAAGTAATTTCAATTCAACAAGTGTGTTTGATTTCACAAGTTATAACTTAGTTTAAATTAAATAAAGTAGATTTGAACTTAAAATTATATGATTAAAAAAAAATCCCAAATAGATAAATGTTAGTCATCATTTGTCATACCTTACTATTTACTCTCATTAGACATAGATTAGATTAACATGACACATTTATCCAAATTAAGAATACATGATGAACCTAATTGTTTATATCATTATTTCTATGGATATTATAGTTGTCAATAGGTATAAAATTTTAAACTAATAGTTTATGAATAAATACTTCCTATAAATTAAATAAATGTATGAATAGACAAAGAGATCTAAAGGGAAGATATTCCTAAGAACCCCCAACAAAACACAAGTACTATTAGGTCATAAGAAGAATGTGTATTAGAATAACTTCTAGTAAAATAACTATAGACTATTGAGGAAGAACCATTGTTAACATCATCTAAAATTTGAGAACATTCCTTATGGATACGTGCATCCTTCCAAAATAAGCTATCTAGGCTAAAAAATATTATAAACTAGAATTCTCAATCAAGTAGCCTTTTAACCACTTCTAATGATTCACCATATCCATTGAGAACCCTTTACAACATTTATTGGAAATAAATGTGAGGTAATATTCAAAACATAGTATATCCATTAATAAAGGTTGAAGTAGGTGGATCTCAACTAGCAGGGAGAACCTTTACCTATCTTATTATCCTAGAACCAGATGAAAATGATCCAATTAAAAACATATCCCTATCTATATTTCCTATTTTATGGGAATGTCAACATAATATCTTGGCCAATTCTTGTTTGAACTCATGGTTTTATGCCATACCTATGACTGTAAGTCTAAAAATTATAATTTAAAATTATTTCCTTCAACATTAAAGGATTTAGCTATGAGGTGGTTTTTTGGATTACTACTAGAATCCATTCACATATGGGATGAAATGGAAAATATATTCCTAGAAAAATATTTAGATTAGTGTATGGTATGAGATTAAAAAAATCCATATAATAGAAGATGAAAACATGGAATACTATCTTGACCATCTCCTTTTTGTTCTTAGATGGTGTGGATATGAATTAGATGAGGAACTAAGAAAAATAGTTTTTATTAAAAGGATTGGATGATGATGCTCAGGAATTTCTGAACCTGATGAGAAAAGGAGACATAAATAAGTTTGGTCTCAATAATATTGTTGAACTATGCAATAACTACTAAAGAACAAGGGCTAGTATTAGGAATTTGAAAATAGGAAAATTCAGCAATGATGTAGGACAACTCATGGAAGAATTTTTAAATATTCGAATAGACAATTTAATTTAATTAAACACCACATTATATGGATTTAAAGAAAAATATAATGGCACTACAGATCCATTAGCTATGTATTATCTAAAATGTAGGTTGAAACATTACCTCTAAGACTACACTCTGGACATAAGAGATGTTGTGAAATTTATTATACAAATACCCATGACACAAATAATGGCATCCTCATTATTTTCATTAATAATTAATTAAATCAAGTTACCCATCTAATAGAAGAGATAAATTATATACAAATATAAAAGAATAATTACTATTATAATAAAAACCTAAATCACTTTTTTCTTAGAGCCCCTTTCATTCCATCAATAATACCATGGTCTACACCAACACCTCCACAAACATGGGGGCCACTAACTCAGTATTTTTAAGAATAGACATAATGAAATCCATGCGTAGCATAGAAAACCTAGCAAACATGGATTCCACAAATAAATCTGTAATGGGTACCCCAAAAAATATTTAGTCAAAGAAAGAGGGTTTCACCCTAATAGGTGTTGATGCCTACTCCTACTATCCAACCCCAACAAATTGAATAAGTAAATAAATGTAAATTACCTATATAGTTGATATAAAACCCTATAATAGACAAGTATCTCTTGTTTATGCAACAAAAAAATAACTATGGGATTAAATGTTATATATTATACTAATGTTAAATTATGTTCAAGAAAAGAATTAACTAGTCTTTCACTCACCATCATAGAAATTCCTAATAAGAAAGAAATTTCAAACTTTCCCAAAGAGAAATAAAAATAAAAATAATACATTTAGTAAAAATTAAAACCTTAAAAAACTACTGGTCATCATGCTCCTTTACCAATTCCATTTCCATAAAGACTCAAAGAAACAACAAGTAAACATGAATCTAATTTAGTCCAAGAACTAAGAAAAATAAGCATAGAGATACCATTACTACATGCCATTAGATAAATCCATAAGATTAATATAATCATTAAAGGTTTGTGTGTAAAAACTATAGGAATAAGAATAAATTATCCCAACAATATACAAGTAGATGGTAAGCTTGTTGACCTCTTACTTAGAAAGTTATTTTTGCCAAAATATAGAGATCCTGAGTCCAATCATCATCGTAGCTATAGAAAATAAGTAAATACCCAATGTTTTAGTGGGCTTAGGATCTACTATCAATTTCATGACATCAGACACATTGAAATCACTCTCCCTAACTGAGGTATAACTAACTACTATAGTCTCATAGATGGTTGACCAATATATTCCCAATCTTGAGGAGGTTATAGAATATGTCTTAGTAATGGTAAGAGTCTTGGGAATACCCTAAAGATTTTTTGATACTCCAACCAAAGATTTAAAAATTAGGTTATCCATTGATCCCATGAAGACCATGGGCTAGACATAGTTTCAACACTTATATATTTTAGGTTTAGGGATGTGATAATATATAATGGATTAAAAGCAAATAAAATTTCCTTATATCCACATGAAAAATGACCTCTAATTTCTTAATATCACTTATGAATAGATGAACTAGATCAAAATTGAAATATTTTTTATTATTATTATATGGTGGTAGTTAAAAACCATGTAAATGAATCAGAAGAAGAATTAACATGTTATATGGTATAATATGGTCAATCTTTAAAGATGCTTAGTCTGGCTTTGAAGACATTTAGTCTGGCTTTGAAAATTCTTAGTCTAGCTTTGGAGATCATTAGACCAAAAAACAAACTATAAAAACATTTTTATAAAGTTATTAAATCCTCCTTTGGGATACTCATGATGAAATCTATAATCACACACCTCTCTAGTAGAGTGTTGTCATTCGGGTATAAGATAGTCATAAATATTCTATTTTAGCTTTCCATTACCTATTAGCATCTATGTTTTTAGAAGGAGAATCCTTATTCAAAGACATAACCACCATCCAATTTTTTCATCCTCACCCTTGTCCCTTAATAATTTCATACGAGTGGCTTTATAAAATTTAATTCAATCTATTTGGGGATAAAAGAATTTGAAATGTAGCCAGGAAAAATTCTAGACATAAATAGTTGTTTAACTGATGAATAAGAGACCAAGGTATTTGACGTATTAAATAGTCTTACTAAATATTTTTCTTGAGAATATAGTTACATGAAAGGAATCCATCCAATTTTATCCGCCAATCACATCTAAAATGAAAATTATAAACCATTTAAACAACCCAAAAGAAGTATAAATCCAATACTAAGAGACATGGTTGAAATTGAAATAGAAAAAATATTGTAGGTAGGATTCATATATCCAATCTCAAATATTCAATGGGTATTAAAACTAGTAGTGATACCTAAAAAAACATGTAAAATGGAACTTATGTTTAGATTAAAGGGAACTTAACAAAGCCAATATGAAATAATATTTTCCCTTGACCTTCACAGATAAGGTATTACATAATATAGATGGAAAAAGGTATTTTTACTTCTTGTATGGATTTAGTGGGCATAATAAAATAAGAGTAGCTCATGAAGACTAGGATAAAACAAATTTCACGTGATGTTTTTATACATAGTTTTACCCTTTATCTTATTCAATGCACTATCCACCTTTTAGAGAGCACTCTTTGATAAATTTTTTGATCTTACTAATGAATGTGTTGAGGTACACATGGATTATTTTACATCATATGGGAACTATTTTTATTAATCCTTAAAATATTTAGATAAATTGCTAACCAGGTGTGAATAACATTAGTTGTCCTTAAGTCATGGTAAGTGTTTGATGATGGTATACCCAGGAATTGTATTAGGTCATTGTATATCATCCCAAGGAATATAGGTTGAACTTAAAAATATTGAAGTGATTTAAAAATTGCATGCACCTAAAAATATAATAGATATCAAGATATTTTTAGGACATGCAAGATATTATAGTTTTTTAATCAAGGATTTTAGTAAGACTATTGCACCTATAGTTTCCTTACTCACCAAGGATAGTTAATTTGCATGGACATAAAAAAAAATAGGATTTTGAGATAATGAAAGAAAAAATAATATTTTTTCCAGTCTTGAGAGGTCCCAATTGTGAACCCTTTCATATACACATATATTACTCTAACAATGATACGGGGGTAGTTCTCTGGTAGAAATATGAATAAGGAAAGATGTATGTTATCTATTACATAAGTAATGATTTAAATCCTACTAAAATAGATAATACAACTATTGAAAATGAGTTCGTTGTTATCATTTATGTTATGAACAAATTTTATCACTACATCAATAGATATAAAATATTCATTTATATTAATCACTAAACCATAAGATATCGAATGAAAAAACTAGTTGTAAGGGGTAGGATCATTATATTATTACTACTATTACAAATATTTGATATCAAAATCATCAACATGATAGGAAAGGCTAACGTAGTTATTGACTTCTTGATAAGATTAAATGTTTCAATTGAAGATCAACCAATAAAATATAATTTTTTAGATGAACCATTGTTCACATTTTTAGCTCAATATCTAGGGTTTGCTAATATATCTAATTATTTATCCAAAATGAATTTTCCTTGTGATTTCACCCCTAAAAAAAGGAAACATTTGATTAGGAATAATGTTAACTATAAATGGTTTAATGGTATATTACTCAAATGTGAATATGATTTGGTCCTTCACAGGTGTATACAATAATATGAACTATATGACATCTTGAGAGAATTACATAAAGATCTAGGAAGAGGTCATTATTCAACCAAAAGGATTATTCATAATATATTTATGGATGGATACTATTGGGCTTCATATCAGAGGAATGTGAAACTATATGTTTCACAATGTGATCCTTTCCAATATATGTGGAAACCTACACTATTTAATGAAATTTCCCTTCAACCTCAAGTGTTTTTAAGACCCTTTAATATAATGGGGTTATATTTCATTAGTCCCATTAATCCACCATCTCAAGGAAAGGAGTACATCATGGTTGTATTGTTTATGTTACTAAACAGGTAGAAGTTGAGATCTTATCATTGACTCAAGAAGAAAAGGTTGTTGATTAATTTTATAAAAGATCCTATAATGTTTTGGAGCACCTATGTCTATAGTATCATACCAAGGCCCTCAATTTTCATCTAACATGATCAAAGCCTTCACTACTAGATCACCCATAGGAATTGAACACCTTACCATCCTTTATCCAACCGTCAATTTGAAATCACCAAAATATAATTGGAAAACATCTTAATCAATATAGTAGACATCAACAAAAAA